>JAAMPI010000806.1:0-25378 GCA_013054445.1 Cudoniella acicularis | reverse complement strand
GCCTTAACCACCTCTTCGGTGATCTTGACTTCATCGCCGCGCTGGTCGAGGAGTAGCGCTATCACCTCCTTGCCTATACCCCTGTTCCCGGCTGCCGCCTTGACTACCTCTTCAGTGATCTTGACCTCGTCACCCCGCTGGTCGAGGAGTAGTGCCATCACCTCCTTGCCCCTACCCGAGTTCCCGGCTGCNGCCTTNNCNACCTCTTCGGTGATCTTGACCTCGTCGCCGCGCTGGTCGAGGAGTAGCGCTATCACCTCCTTACCACTGTCCCTGTTCTCGGCTGCTGCCTTGACCACCTCTTCTGTGACCGGCACGTTGTTTCTTTTTAGGTCTAATAAAAGTGTTATTAGTTTTTGGCCAAATAACCTTGCAACCTGGACTATGTCTTCTTCTTTGATCCGGACGTTATCTCTTATTCGATCTGTTAGACTTATCATAATTCCTAGCTTCCCTACGCTCGAATGGTGTTGATCTATGTAAGTTGACGCTAGGTTGGCTATACTGCTCAGCGTATCTTGATAGTCTATCCCTTGCACACGCTTTCTTGCCTGTATTACTTGCAAAAGCAGATCCTCTGCCTTCGACCACTGCTGTTGACCCTTGTATATCAACGCGAGGCTGTCTATGGCTGATAGCGTGCGTAGATCCTCTCTCCCAAATGCTCCCTCATAGCCCTTTCTTGCTTCTTGGAGCCTCTTTTCTGCCTCTTCATACTCTTTCGAGTCCCCTAAGGCCAGTGCCACGTCATATGACCTGACCGCTTTGTTCGAAGCTGTATTTAAATACTCTGGCACTAGGTCATTTATCTCTACCGAAGTTTCGCATCTTGCTCGATTTTGCAAATTTCCCTGGGACTTTTCCCAGTTCCAGACAAGTAGAAAGTCACGCGAGAAGCTTTTCGCCGAAGCCAAGGGTTCTTGACGCTTAATATATCCGCTCTCCGTTCGTATGGACTGCCGAAGAGTAACTGCAATCATAATAATAGCAAAATGATCCTTGTATGCTCGAATGATAGTTGGCTTTGAAGCCCCTTGTAGAAGACAGACGAAGTCTCGTTTCTGGATGGACTTTGCCGAGGCCTGGAGAGTCTATCGAGTGCCGTACTCCTTCTCGTACTCTAAGGACTTAGGTGTACTGTTAAAAACGACGTTCACGTGCTGTCTGTCATACCGAGCACCGTCAACCTCTACTGAGGACACCTGGCTAAGGATATAGCCCTTGCTCTTGATTACTGCTATCTCCCTCTTGTCCCAAGTCTCTACAGATACCTCTTTAAAAAGAATAAATTTGATAAGTCGCTGCAAGAGTGTCTTCCATGGGACCGTATAGTCAGGCGACAAGCCAGCCGCGTTGGGATCATCAGAACTCATGCCGAGCAAGGCATACACCATGTCGTGGGCCACAGTAGCCTCTCGGGTATGGTACATATCTATTAGCTCGCCTAGAGAGAGTCCGCCTGATGGACTCGTTACATATTTCGGCCGGAAGGTTGCTCCCCTTATCAGGTAAATTACTGAACGGATCAGACTTTGCAAGTCTGGATGAGCGTAGGAAAGCTTTAGTTTGTTGAAACCTGAGCAGAAGGCGTACCCGTTCATCTCTGCAGAGCCATACATGATCAGAATACGTCGAGCTGCGCCAACCTCCTGAAGTACCTAAATCGACTCTTTTTAGTAATTTCTACGGATATCATTAACTATTTGCTAACTTACCCAGATGCGCCGAAACCACGGTTGTTCAAGCAGCTTAAGAATTGCTTTCTGGCTCTTTTCGCTTTTCGATGAAGTCGTGGACTCATCTTCTGCAGCAACACGTATATCTTCGAGCGCTTGATCGCTATCGTCTGCCGCCTCTCCAAGATAAACGATTACACGGTTTGCTTGACCATAGATCTTCGCCATCGACTGAATCTGATGTTCTTTCTCTTTCTCATCTTTTTGGTTGATGCAAACAAAATCTACCCATATGATTCGTTCAAAAGAGCGATCTCGAAGACGTGATAGCGCTACATGGAGGTTTGCCGTGACGGGCAAGTTATGCTCATCTATAGAGATAGACTTGGGGGTTTCCTGACTGCCCCATACGTAGGATAAAGCTTCGTACAGGTGAGTCCCTTTGCTCGATTCCTGTAAAGAGTACCCAAAGACTTTGCATTGTATAGGAGCAGTCTCGTCTTTATGTGGCATCAGGCGAAGCAAGCGAATACTGTCAGACCATGGGGAAAGCGGAGAATAATGGTAGTGAGACATGGCATACAGAAACTCGAACAAGACTATGTTGGATAGTTGTGAAGTGGTATGGTGCGTTGGTGCGTTTGGTGTTATCGTCATAAACGGGCCGGGACAGATGTTGGGCTGCAACGGAAAAGTGGAACGCGGGAATTCTGTAGCTGTGCAAGGCATGTAGCGTCCTGCGCTCGGTCACATGCGCCACGCTTTTCTTCAGCGAAATTATGAAAAGCGCCTGGAGACGATGGGTTACCAGGCTACGGTGCGGAGCAGGTTTGGCCGATGGTGAAGGAGAGGGTACTGCTTCTTTTTCAAACGCTGTACATATGCGGATCTGAATAGCACAGTCGTTGTCTTGAGGGGTCTCGTATATCAGCTAGTTCTTCAAGAGAGATCTCTGCTGCACATTCTTCAGAAACGATACAATGAGGCTAGGAAAGCGGGTGCACTGAAGCGATGCACATGCCTGGTTCAAGTGACATGATTGAGCACCACACGCTTAACCATATTTGGTTAGACTGGGCTGGGAACCCTGGTCAAGAGCGAGGTAAAAGTTTCAGCAGCTGCACGGAAGGCACACACCCTTCCACCGCCGGATTTCCCAACATCCTCGTCTCAACGTGAACTGGATTGACTTTAAACGCATTACTAAGCAAAATCAAATCATCTATCCTCCCTTCGAATTTCCACAGATTCTCAAATCCAGGGTTGTGCATCGTCGAAGCAAATCCCGCATTCGGTATTCCTCGATCCCTGGGGAAACGCTGAGAACAGGTGTGCTCCACCAGAATTTTGGATCTGGATGTCTGTGTATAACTACTTCACAGACGTCGTTTGTTTCGTCGATAGGCTCAAGTGTTGGGCCGAGTGTGGGGTGGAATTCGAAGTATGACCAGTGTGACTTGGGAGGAACGAGAAGTGGGAGAGCGTAGTTTTTTGTGGAGCCTAGAAATTGCCACAGAAGGACTTTGGGGAGGTGTTTGTGGATCCAATCGCCAGTAGTTTGTGCGAGAGGAGCTGCAGCCAGGTATTAGCAAACTTTCCGGATGTAGGTAGTACGAATAGATACTAACCTTCGAGCCAGTTGATATGCTGCAGCTCAGCAAAAAGTCAGTCGCATAAACTAGGTACTAATACCATGCCGTTAAGCTTGACGCTTTTCGCAATGTCTCGAACGATGGACCCTTCTGGCAAGAGGTCTGGCGGGCCGAAAACGAGGGTGTATCTCTGCAAAATCGCGCAGAAAGGGAACGCGGCACCACTGATGTGGTAGAAATTCGTGCCAATAAATACAGTGCTTCCAGGTGTGCAGAGTGCTGTAGATGCCATTATTCTTCCTTCCACAGGCGGAGTATGTCCAAAGCCGTCCATTGCTGATAAATATTCGTGCGTGATGTGTATTGGCTTTGGCATTCCAGTGGAACCTGGGGTATGGGCTATCAAAACTGTACCGTTCTTCACTTCGCCCCAGGTCTTTATGTAGGGATAATGCTCGGCTTTCGTAGAGATCATGTCCTGCAGATCTGGAACCTCGAAATTCCGAAGGCCATCCACCAACAGCTTCAATGATTCGCACATTTTTCGATTCGGTTTAGAGTAGAACAGAGTCTTGCAGCCAGCTGAGCTGAGGATGTGGGCAGTATTGGGAAGAGCATTTCGATATCCAGGAAGTAAGATGGGGCGTCCGAGCTTCATAGCTGCCAGTTCCATGATGTTGTAACGTGGATCTTGCAAGCCGAGATATGCAATAGGTTCTCGGTCTGCGAGATCGAAGCCGTCGAGAATTCTAGAGATCTAGTGTGCAATAAGGTTTATACTGCTCGCGAATTGAGAAATACTGATTTTGGTGAATTCCGTTTGTCCTGACGGTCCGACTCTAGACTTAGCAACCATAGCAAAAGAATGATCTAGATCCTCTGCAGCATACTCGTCGATAACGGAGGAGAGAAGCCTCTTCCCAATTTCGAATTCTTTCCCATTATGCCGGATACTATTGGAAATCTTTGGGGTCCCGTTTGTGATTGCCATGACGTCCACGTTGAAAGACCAAGAAGCGAGGGGTTGATTGTCTCTTCTTTTTTCTGTAAAGCCTGTAATAAATCAGATATGTACCAAGCTTCATCAAGAGGGGTTATGGGCGACTTGAGTACTCACTTGGCATAGCGTTTTCTTCCTCAAAATGCAATCCTGGCAGGCAGGTTTTGAGCGATGTGCACTGAGGTTTCACTGGGTTTGCAACAATCCCAGGAAGTTAAGAACCAACCAACACCGAGGTCTCCGCTTCATAGCATAGCGGCGAGGCAAGCGATTGTCAGCATCTAATGAGATCCTGGCATCGTGTACCGGTACTGCCGCGCCGCTCATCACAACTAATCTGCGTTTCTGCATCGGGAATATAATCGTTTTAATTATCTGCAGGCATTAGCTGTGGCTCTAAATTTTCTCATACTCGTGATATGTTTTTGCCACGCTTACAATACAACGTCTAAAAAGTCACCGATTTCTCACCTCATATAAATTCCCATTCGATCGTTCGAAAACTGCAGCATCGGCTATTATTTGTCGTGAATTCGTAATGCAAGATTCCAAAAACTCCCTGGTCACCCGGCTTTACTCGTCGGCATTTCCTCACAAGGTAGTCTCAGTTTGGGCTGACTCGCTAGAGAGTTGGATAGGTGAGGGGAGTCGACGAGTACGAGCTTGTGCTCCCGAGTGGCCGTCTACAAGCAACCCCAATATTTAAGCATAAAGCTCGTTCGTGAAACTAATGGGTTTCCCCAGGAACTCCTAACTTTTCTCCAGCAGCAGTCATCTTACAAATCACAACTGTACCATGTCCGACGTCTGGTTTTGGGAGCCAAAACCCCCGAATCACATACGCGATGGCTATGAAAGAGGGGGGAATCCGTGTAGTTTAAAAAAACCCGAATGCAGCATAGAAAAATTTGGGAGGTTTGGGGAAGAGGAGGAGTTTTTGTTTTGTTCGAGAATCAACACGGCATTCTTGTCTAGGATATTGATATTTATTTTGAACTATGATTTGACTATAACTTCCACATTATCCTCCATGGTATCTACCACTCTCCTCATCGCCGCGATCGAGGTTCAGATGCTAGGGAGTAGAGTGTGCGTCATGTAATTATGAGCCACACTTTGGTTATACTAAAGTACAATGAAGGTTCCATTGGATTCAGGGGTCGAAAGATTAAATTGCTTGGTAACTACATGACCCAGACTCAGTCAAAACCTACTCCCCAGCATCGTATTTTGATATATTATGGCTCTTCGATGCTTAGGGGTCTTCAATGCTGGGGAGTAGAGTCTGGGTCATGTAGTTATGAGCCACACTTTGGTTGTACCAAAGTACGACAAAGGTTCCATTGGATTGCCCTATCCCATGCCTCCTTGATGCTAAAGAGCACAACCGGCTCCTGTGGTTATGAGCCACACTTTGGTGTGGCACCATACCACGAAGGTTCCATTGGATCCAGCTACTTTGACTGGATATCGACCCCACGGAGCCGAGACCCCTCGAGGTCTTTGTTCAGCTGCTTGGCCTTAGCTCATGTTAATACGTATTGACCAAACCCATGAAATTCACTTACGGTGAAGTTGTAGGCCGTCTTGCCGTGGACGTGGAAGTTCTTTCCAGCTGCTGGTCCGTACTGTACATTCCCGCATCGCCTCCAATGGGCATCCATTCTCCATCTCCATCGTCCTTCTCTGGTTCCTCTTCTTCTCCGCCCTTGAACGAAAATCTCAGCATTCGATCTTGAGCTTGAGTTGGGAAGAGAGGGGCTGACGACGTGAACTTACCGGACGGGAGAGAGGTAAACACTGAGCTTTACTCATTCTTTTCATCTGCAGCTTCGAAAGCTTGACTGCTGCTGCCTTGTGCGATTCTGTTGCTCGTGGTGGTTTTGTAGGTGATGCTTTTGTTGAAATTTGGAGTTTTGTTGCAAGGAAAAGAGTGGTGGGTGGAGAGGAGGAAAGGAAAATAACTTGAAAGTGCACACTCGCTTATTTGGGGTTGGCTGCCTAGCCGCTGTCTGCAGACAACGTCACGGAATCACCAGAATTACTAGGTATACTCTATTTACTGTTGGATGGTTAGCAATCAAAGGTTAAAAATATACCAAGTAGGTAGATGAGCGGAATGATTATATCCTCTTGGAGAATTTGGAAAGAGATTACAGGCCCGGAGGCTGCCAGCTTCAATCTTTCATCAAGAGTTTTGTATTTGTGCATTCAAATCCTTTATTTAACTGAAAGAATTGGGAGCATTACAAAGCTGAAAACAGCAGCTCTAAATGACTTCAATAAGCCACTTCAAGAAATTCTAAGTGATTATGTAAAGGTGTCTTCGGACGCCGAACTACAAGGACAGCTCGTTAGAGAGAATGTAACCAGCATCCAAAGAAGCCCAAGAACTCGCACATCTGAGAGTATTCTCCATTTTCTGTCTGTGACATCTTGCATAGTTGAAAAAACCTTTGTCAGGTGAATCCTCTAGAACTCCTCTGTTTCCTATAAAACCCCCCAGTTTCTCAGCCATCTCTCCTCTTTTGCTCCATTCCAACCACATTTGATCCACAAATTGTAGGTACCAACATCCTGATTCATTTGAATGTAGTGCTGACTAGTTGCAGATGTAATACATCTTTCACCTCTGTGTCTACTGATACAAACTGACGTCTTTTTCTTGCTTGGTAGCATTCTCCAAAGAAGTAAGTGATCCCCCAGATCGCGCATCAACTTCCAAAATTAACTTTTCCACCTAAATCTGCAGCCTCCCAACCTTCGCAAACCATACATGTAACTCTCCCTTCCGCTACCACCAACACAGCCACGAAGAAAAGCTGACCCCCTTCGGTCAGCAACAAAATCGCAATGGGTTACGGTGGCAAAGGAGCCAGGTACATCTCCCATTCCATCTCATCCTTCAGCGAAAATACCTAACTTATGTTAGAAGCAAACGCGAGAAGAAAGCAAGAGCACAAAAACGCAACAGAAGAACCTGGCGAACAAGGCATCGTCAGGGAAAATCCACGACTGAGACGCCGTAAGTCTTCAAGTCAGCCAGTATCTGCATATTGATAGCAACTCGCTGACGCAAAATTAGGCCCCGAGCCGCTCAACAAGGGCAACAGAGTCAACAGGATCAAGCCCAATCCCCAGAGAACGCTCCCTCCAATCTTCCCAGCACTCTGGAACAACTTATCGGCATGTATGTCCTTCCTTCTCGTCCTCTGCGAGTACCCATCCATTCTACCCCTTGAATCAAATTAGCAACTAACTTGATAGTGGATTGATTGTTGCCCCAAATACGAACGCCGCAGCCCAGAATCCAGCGCCGGGTCAAATTTTGGCCATAGCCGCAATCTTTGCCAATGTTACACTGGCACCGAGTGTCGGGAACCAAGGACCGGGAAGATTTGACGAAGGTGAAGAGGTAGAGAATGATTCAGACGATACAGAAAAGGGGGAGCGCCACGGTCAAGAAGATGACGATGATTCTGATGGAGAGAAGGATCCCGGTCCGCGATCTCGTCGCAATGACAACCCACCACCACCTCCCTCACCCTCTGCCGGAGCTGGCGCTTCTCAAATCGCATGTTCCTAAGCACGACTCTCTCTTGCTTATTTCGCCCGTGATGGCTTTCCTTGGAGTCTGCTGCTGTCATTGGGCTATACTTTGCTGTTTCTTTTTCGGATGGCCTTCGGGCAGAATACTGCATGTTGATATTTTTTTGGAACGGAGGGCCAGCCAAGCGACTTCTTGCAGAGGTAGATGTGGTCTAGCTGGTAAATTCAAGAAGTCAGGGTACGCATAATCGCTTCCAGTTTTGACTTTTCGGAATAGCTACTAACAAGTCCCCTAGAGGCGAAACCGTGTGTGGTGAGAGCAATCGAATATGGGATCGAAAAGGTGTAGAATGAGCTTTTGGTATGCTTCCATGTGATCTTGATCCGTAAGCTTGTTAATGGCTCTTGATAGGTTCTTCAAAATGGAGGAAATGACATTCTTTGAGTTGGTTGGAGGACATATTTCTAGTGCTTACGAGTTACTCGTCAACCAAAGCAACAGCATTGCACCATTCAAGATGCCACATTACTACAATGTCTTGGGCTGGTTTCATATAACTGATGTCTGGTGCGATATTAACAATAACTGCAAGACATGGATGGCACGTATGAAGAGAATCAACTTGTATGAGCAGTCTTGGTAGTCTCCAGAGGGTTCCGAACCAAGTTCAACCCAGATTTAGCCAATGCAGCAACCTTGGGGACAACTTGACCATCGCCAGTCTTTCCCCCCTGAAGGCTGGACCGAATAGCTAGATTAGACGATAATACGCATACTTCCAACAAGGTCTGCCTTTCGGTGTGAAGTTTATTATTGATAACAGTGATTACTAAAAATACATCAAACAAAACACGGTCAAGCTAACAGAAACTTTTTCATTCCCTCGTTCTTTCCCATCGCGACAGTTGATGGCTTGACAATAGTCTCCGGCTTTCCTCCACCCCTTATTGCGGTAGCTTTCTTCTTTCTGTCGAGCAGAATTTCTCTTCAATCCACAGTCCACCTTTTGCATCTCTTAGAACAAGTCGTCTGGACCGTCGACTTGGCCATTGGTGAAAGCATTTGATTTTTAGATTCGAATGTTGCCGATAGATCAATTAGGCCTGTTGTGCTTCTTGTCAGCTTCAGGTCTTTTCGGGGGGAGTCAGGGAAGTTATTCGGGCGCAACTTACACCAAAAACGTATTCTTTTGTCAAGGCGGCATTGTAGTTTATGCGTACATCCAATAGATGAAAACCCACCCAGCCTTAGAGGTGTGATTGGTGAGAGTGGAGTGATGGTTATGCCGGCTTGAAAATAAAAAGAAGAAGAAACATGACGGGTGTGGAGGACGGTGATCTGATCTTATTGAAAATCCAAATCCCGTGCCAGAATCGATTATCAGAGAACACCGAAAGATGAAGGACCCGAGGCTGAGAAATCCATTAGTACCAACATCGGTCGTATCAACAGTCATCATTTTCTGCGTACCTTTTATCATTTTAAGTCTTTTCTCCCGATCCTCCCTACGGCAGAAGCAGCGAACTCCTCTTTCGAAAAGAGGAGCTTCGTGGTCCGGTTGAGAAAGGTAAACGGGGCGAAGCATGTTATCGAAGCAACAGGTGCGGCAGCAAGCACACAGAAACCACTCTCCTCTGTAGGTAACGCAAAGGGTCAGTTTATGGCAGCGAGAGTTGGATGAAAGATTGGTGTAACTTGCCTTCGCATTTGGACCAGTTTGCTGGAGCTCACAGATCTCCCCAAGGACTTTGCTTCCCGTGAGATCCTGTCCGAAGTCTGTGCCGTGACGTGCTTTGCAAGACCAGTTGTAGATTTGGGATTGTGCTTGTGCCACTGCAAGTCTTTTATGGGATTCTTAGGCGAAGTCTTCTGGCATTGCAGTTGCTACGGGAGACCAGTCATGGAAAAGGGTGTAGGAGTGTTGGCGTGCGGAAAGTGCGCTGAGGGCGGAAGGTTTCGCGGAAACTTCGAGGCGAAAGAGGACATTGCAGAGGGCTTTGACGCGAGGCTTGACATGCTAGAACAAATTGTAGACAAAATTTGGATAGAAACGCCTAGAGTTGGCTGTTTTCTGTTGAAGTGTTCAGGGGATGCTGAGGAAATGCGGAGGCGGAGTCGATCTTTTGTGGGAGGCAGGGGTATTCTGCGCACAAAACACATGTCTTGATCTCTTTGATTGCTACTGCAAAAGTGAATCGACTCAATTCACCTTCAAAATTAGCTGGGTCAAAAGTCTTTACAGCTCAAAATCTGGGGTAAAATCAATGAAAATCGACCGAGCAACAGCACCTCGCTTGAGCCAAGCCGCACTCCCCCACACAGGTAGGTGATTCCCTTTGACTTTTTTTTTTCCTCTTCACGTTCGCAACGTCGAAGTCAGGTAAGCCCCAACTTTTGTCCAAACCTTGCAAAAGTAGCTAACTGGTTGACAGATCAACTGCAGCAAATTGTAAGTAGATCTCCCGCGTTCTAGGGCACATTTGGGTGCGTGGAAGTGGTAAAGACGAAATCCTGATTTAGATCTATCTACTACAGTACATTCAAACCTGTGAGTGAGTCCTTTTCTCGTTCGATATTTTGGTCAAATCCATCGACTGACTTTCACAGTAGCAAAAGTTACCAACTGTAAGTCATGATTATCGACAACAAAGGTGTTCATTCAATGCTGATATCTCATTGTTGCAAACAGTCAACTCAAAAACCTGTAAAGAGACCAAAGAAAATCAAAGATTAGAGATGAGAAGACCAACTCATTTGTAGCATCCAAAATGGCGAAGAATCGGAAGACTGCCGATAATGGGTAATTAGTCCCTTCCATCTGAAGAACACTTTGCGGACACCTGCTAATTCCTGACAGCACTAAGAAGTCTGCGAGCAAGGGGTATGCTCCCTTTTCTAGTTAAAACTTTAAATTGGAAGTTTGGAACTAACCTTTTCACAGCAACAATGTTCTCCAAGCCCTCTACTCGGCAACGTACCGGGCCGCCAAGGTCGCCCAAGAGACGGAGGAGTATGCCATTTCCTGGTACGGCAACGACCAGGTGAATATGGAAGATATTGAGGCCGCGGCCTGGGAAGATGCCGTTGAGAGGTTGTAAGTCTTCATAGTTTTCTTTCCGGAAGTGTTCTTTGCTGGGAGGAGAAGGCATACTCACGTGAGTCAGTTCACCTGCTTTGCTGCACTCTAGAGTGCCTCACGCCCTTCAACTTAGTAATTTCCGGCGTTCGCACTCCTGCTTCCGTTCAATCTCATTTTTTATACCATGGTTTCTTTCCTCCAAACAACACTCAGCTAATCAATCATAGCCTCAACCGATGCGACCCAGCCAAAAAGGCAAAGGCCTTGGAGCTCGGCTGCCCGAAGAAGAGCCCGTGGAAGAAGCCAGCAAAGCTTCCCAAGGGCAGCCCTTGGAAGGACCGCTGGCCCCCGATGCCGGCCCGTCGCCGGTCTCCCTCTCCGTAAGTAAATTCACTCACTTTGCATCCCTCTCGTTCAGATTACAAAAGACAAAAATTAATCATGTCGTTGAAATAGCGGAGGAGAAGGTGGCGGCGTTGGAGCCGCGTCCGTGTCTGGTCCCGCCCTCATTCGTGCCTTCGTCCGTTCCGTGCCTCTGTGCTAGTCGTTTCCTCCGTGCTGGTCTTTTGGCCGGTGGCCTTGCTGCCACCGCCCCTTTTCATTTGCTTTCCGGGGGTGATAATTGAGTTTTGAGTTTGGTGAGAGGAAAAGATGCATTGCCTTTTGATTTTACGTGACTGTGGTCGGTAAGTTTGCTGAATATGCTGCTATTATTGTGACTTATTACTGTCATTTCTTTGCCATTGCTTTCAGTTCATCCAAGCTCTAAATCCAGCAGCAAGTTGCTGTCACTTTCAAATTTCAAGCTTGAAAAGTTACTAGTGACAAAGAGAAGAAAGCCTTAAGTCTTGGCATTCAAATCAAGTTACAGGACCTGCCTAAAGTCAAAATCTCGCCGAGATGGAGGGTGTTCTTCTGGCAGATAGATGTTGACTCCTTGTAGTGGAGAAGAATATTTGAACGCTCGTTTCAACCTCCTTCTTTATACCCTTTGATTTGCCATATCTCTGCTCTGAAAAATCTCCAATTCGCCTTGTAAAGCCCAAAGCTCCACCCCTAATCTAAGAGTTCGCGATAACAGGTCCTCTTACAACGAAGCTTCTATTAATTTCAGGGCTGGAGATCTGCAAATACTAAGTTCCCCGAGCTCTGGGCGAGAATTCCGGTTCCGACTGCTGCAAAATAGCTGCTGGGATTGGATACCCAAACTACTGTAGTGTTTCTGAAGTTCCCTATTACTTTCTCATCATTGCAATGTTCTGTTTTCATTCCCTCTTCTGCCGTCACACTCTCATCCGGTTGTTCTCAGCATATATTTCCGACTTCCATGACATTCATCGCGCCTTATACCAACTCTACATTTGAAGCATTAACTCCTCAATCTCCATCAAAACTATTATCCTCGTGTTTTAAGACATCTTACCAAGTTTATTCGCTGACACAACCCCGTGAGCCGATGATGTTGTTATCCGCCAAAGAATCTTGCTACCTTGCTCCTACCTTCGCTCCCGCCACCAGGTATTTATAAAGTTTCTATATGATGAGTTAGTGGCAGGTTATTGATTCACCTGAGAAATTGACAATTCAATCTCCTTTGATTTGGTATCTTGATGAGAAACACTCTAATAATACGTTTTGATTCACTTATAAATTCCCAAGATTCTCAATTCGGCATCGGCAAATGGATCTGGATCGTTGGCAAAGATAACAACGGCAACAGTAACGACAATTTGGTAGACACATAGCACCTGTTGGCATCCCAAAGCCATCTCGCGACGAGTTCACGATCCTAAATCTATGCTCCCCTCTCCCTACTTTCAAAAGCCCAACCCCACCCCCATTCAGAACTTTCAATCCTACTACTTCAAAATCTCACTCTCAAACGAAAGAATTTCAACGTGACAGTACACAACTAAACGACAGCAACAACGTACCTCTTCAAATCACAGCAAGCACAAGCAAAAGCTATAGGCTTGCCAAGCCTTTTGCTTTCTCAAAGTTGTCAAGACATAATATTACACAATGCAAAGGAAATATTATAGCCCTCATCACCCCTCGAAATAACTATAATATCAAATATTTTTTACATTAAAATCCTAAAATCCCGAATAATCATTACATTAAAAGTTTACAATACCAAACAGCCTTTACATCAAAAGTCTGCATCCCTGGAACTTTGTTCCCCTATACATACCCTCCCTACATTCAACAATAAAACACCGTGATTCAGGATTTGGATTCCTATTACTTGTACACTGGTTTCCTTCTATTTCTTTCTATCTTTCTTTCTTTCTTTCTTTCTTTCTTTTTTTTAAAGTTATCATTTCCAAGATAGAAGGCTTCTCATAGTAGCCAATCCATTCTTACAAGAAGCAAAATAATCCAAGACTGCCACAACCAATACACTTAACATACTCATCACTCAATTACAATTCCCGGGTACTTCCTCCAAATCCGAGCTCCAATCTTTAATGCTTATTTGATGTCTCGATATCTTTTGATAAAGCCTTACGACTGTTTAACATGAGAATAACAGTATCTCCAATCTTGAGGTCCTAGAACATCTTGCAAAACTCTCTTTTACGTCCTTTGGCCTTTGACGTGTTTTGTGGGCTTGGGATAGCGTCTTAGGCAGACACGTTTTTCGGATGGCAGGATCTGACATGCCGAGCGCTAGTTCTCAACCCAACTGCGCTTTTGAGCGATTCAAATTTTTTAGTATGATCCACAAAAGACTTAGGGACAGCGTGTCTCTTGCGGGAATTTTTGGTGGATGAAGTTCTAGAGACCGTACAAACTTGCTGAATTGGTTTGCTATCGAGGAGTGCTCGATTGTGAGGCCTCATAACCGGTAGTATATCATTCCCAATGATCGACGATGGCGGGGTGTTAATGGGGTTGGTATCCGGAAGTCCGGCATCGCTTCCCCAAGGACAATTTGACTATTCTCTGCAGTTGTTGGAGAAGACCCACGCTGGTTTATGAGCGCGATCTGTGTATTTAAAAGCATTCCCTTCCGTGCCTTGAGCTTCTTGGGTGTGGACTTGAAAAGTTCATCCAATTCGGGCAGGGAACTCGAGTCGTGACGTTTGAACCGTCGTGGAGGCGAGGAGTCCATAGTGGTTGCTGCGGTTCCCTTTCCTTTTAACTCAACCACCCTGCCAGGAGTAATATCGAAGGAAAAGCGATAGATTGAGTTTTCCTCCAGAAGTGACTCAACATCTTGCGAGCTCTCTACCGTTGAGTTTTGGATTTTCTCTATCACAACTGGTGCCGACCCTTTGGCCCGAATCGCGGGTCTTCTCGTTGAACTCTCTCCGGAAGACGGGCCGAAGCTTTTTGATAGAGGCTTTCTGAGGTGTTAACCACTGTCCCACTATCGGATTCTTTGAGTTCATCCATGAAGCTTCAATCTACTTCGAGCCTGACGACTTATGGTAATCGTCCCCGATGTTCCTCAACTCTATTTTAGTGCTCCAATCATCCACGAGACCTGCACCGATGATTTCTATTAAACACCTCAGACGAGCGTCGGACCCTTTGATTTTGACTGAGAGGGGGTCACAGCCGCGCAAGATGCATTCGATGTTGTGTAAAACAAAAAACACCGCAACTCTTATTATCGTTCTGCCATTGGCAAGGCAGACTCCCGTATCTCTAAAAGGGCGGACTTCTTGAGCCCTACCCGCTTTTTTCACAGCAGAAATTGTAGCATTTAAAACATGAGCGGTTTTTGGCAAGTCAAGAGCCATCACAACAGTATCGATTGTGTCATCTGAAAGCCATCCCTTGTGACCATTCGTGGTCTCAATCTTAGCAAGTCGCCTAGCTTTGATAATCAACATGTTGCCCCAAGTGTCATTTTGCTTGACCTCACTTGACAGGTCAATTGTATCATTGTGTTTGCGTTTTGAAGTTTCGGATGCAGTTGCTTTTGACACCGTGGGCACTTTTGATACTGTAGATACCTTTGGGACTGTTGATGCTTTTGGGACGGTAGTTTAATACCCTAGGCGCGTTTGAGACTCTGGATGCTTTTGGTACTGTAGATTCATTTGGGAGTGTGGATGCCTGTTGGATCGTGGATGCGTTTGGTACTCTGGATGTCTTTCGGACGGTTGATACTTCTGGGGCTGTGGATACGTTTGATACTTTAGATGCTCTTGGTATTGTGGACTCGTCTGATGTTTGACTCCTCAGCCACACCGTCGTAGGGCCTCGGCGAATCCCATTCATTTCTGGCAGTGGCTTTGAGCCTGAGCTAAACCCATTTTCCCGGAGCACACCGGTCGAGGCCGCTGGGAGATTTGACACACGACCAGATTCAAACTTTGAGACATTCCTGTCTGCAGGCGATTTTGGATTAGTGCAAATGAATTTATCTTTTGTATTGCCTCTTTAAACATAGATGAAGAAGCTGTTGAGGGCTTGGCAGGTTTGGACTTTTGCACTTGATGGAAAGGTTTTGGCGCATGGCTAGTGCGGTCGTTTTTGAGAGCTTTGTCGTGTCTATGCTTGATAAAAGTATGATCCGAGCCCAGCTGGTCAGCTCCGGCCTTTTGGGTTCGGAAAATAAGCTGTTCGAAGTCCCTCTGGAAATTTGGTGTGAAGTTGTGACATTTCCCTTACTATCTGTTTGTGCCATGCCAGAAACTATAGGTTTCTTACCCATATCGGAATCGTCTCCGCCTTCCTCATCAGACAAGCCAGGTCCTTCCTCAAATTCCTTTTTCTCTAAATAGCGTTTTGCGACTTTCCCTTTAGTCGAATGATTGAATAGCCACTTTTCGTTCCTCTTTGAACGTCGTCTTTGCGACTTCGAAGGTTTTGCTCTCGCCTCTTTCTCATCATTCGCAGCAAAAGCGGCTTGTGTAACTTCCACTATAGCATTCAATGTCTGGTTGAGAATAGCGCTCCTGTCAGACTTGGATCTCTTTGAAGGCTCATCAAGTTCAATATCTTCTTTTCGTTTTAACTTGGCATTACTCGAACTTCCTGCCATGACCTGGATTGCACTACATCACGGCGGGTAAGCACATACACACTGTTTGTTCGTGTGGTGAGAGAGCAATCTGAACCCTTCTCTCGCAACCCCGAGAAGGAGAAGACCGAGAAAAGGGGAAACAAGACTCGGTGAAATTCAAACTATACCTACCAGCCCGCAATCACTCATTGCTCTCCCGCTATTGCATCTAAATAGGAGAGTGGATGTTAGAGAACCAGGGAAGACTAGGAATGACGGTGATGAGAAGATGAAGAGCACGTCTTGAATTTTTTGGAAATGCGGTGTCTTATCCGCCCTTTTGGGAATGGTGTGTGCTCCGGAAAGGGAAAGAGCAACAAGCCTTTTTGTAAGGGGCTTTGAGGGTGGCACATTAACACAAACGAAGTAGCGATGTCAGCACCACTAAAGGAAAATCATCTTGATTGATGTTGCTTGAGTACCCGAAATCTACCTAATGCCGATTTATAAAAGCCCATTCCCAAGTTCTCAAGTACGTGACGACTTGAAAATGATTCCACCATGCAATATCTAAACTCGAGATGAGGATGAACGCAACAAATCGCGCTTGGACAGCTCAACCCGATTTTAAGGCGTAAACCTGGCTGAGCTTCCGCGCCATTGCTCACTTTCTAAATGGGCGATCCATCATCCAACCCTTCACCTATTTTCCCTCGGACTTAGCAAGCTCTCCTTGCATCATCGGAGCCTCTTCATCTTTCTGTCTGAGCGACAGCTTCTGATCGGGTTGTACATCCTGGCGCCATCACGAATTGCAAGTGTAGTACAAGAAGTGACTGATTCCAAGTGGGCTTCCCATTGGCGACAGCGATCGAGCCGTCGATGACGATGAGGTTATTGGAGAAGGAAGACAGGGACTTACAGAGAGTCAGAGACTAGTGCCTTTATAGATTCTAAACGAGGGTTCGGCTATTCCACTTCCGATCAATAAGATACTTTCATTTTCTATATCTGCTGAGATCAACAAAGCCAGAGAGTTCTTAGATTTTCGACCGACAGGAGCACTGCTCGATATCGCTATACAAAGGTAATCAATTTTCAATTCACCGGATTTGCTCTTGCTGCTTACACCGGAGTGCGGTGTCATGTATGTAGTCATCAATGCGTTGGGAACTAGTATTTTTTATGGCAACGGAGTGTCCGAAGAACTTGCCATCGGATCATAAAGTTCTACTTCGTATAGCAAGATTAAATAAAGACATGATTGACTTTTCAATTATTAACAAATGGCGAGTGTGAGGGAAATAGCCTTACAAAAAACTGGATTTCTACTTGTGTCTTCGAACTCGTCCTCAGGCTCGATGCTGACCAGGGATTTTGAAGTCCGAGCTACTTCCTCTTTATTCTGGCAACATATTTTCATGGACGATTTTCTAACCAAATGTAAACTCCTGGGCGGCCATGGCAAGATAGCGCTGCGACGAAGCAAACTGAACATCGTGTTCGATCGCGAGTGTCGTTTAAGTGAGATACACAACCCACTTCACACCTCAGGCCACAGGGCAACGATAAAGTGGAGAAATAAATGCGCTTGGCTTGTTATGGCAGGAGAAAGGCGGTCAGATAGCGGCAGAATTGAATCGCAGCAAAAAAGATCTCGAGACTGCAAGCTGCTCAAGATTTTCAAAAAAACTCATTGAGCTTCCAAACATCACAAAATGGGGAGCAAACGCAAGAGAAAGGCCCAGGAACCACCTGTCGAAGCTCCTACGGCGAAGCGCCAGCATAAAACAAAAACCCCCAAGTCTACCAAACCTGCATCTGCACCCATTCCTATCGACACCTCCCCATTCGTTGACAATCCCAAAGGAGACGACTTGAAACGCGAAGTACGACTATACGATAAATTGGGAAGCGAAGACTCATCGGAAAGACTTGCTGCTGCGAGTGAAATTATACCTGGTCTCTTGGGCGGAGAAGGCGTAGAAGAATCAACATTACAAAGGCATTTGGAGCGAAGACTGTTCAGAGGCTTGGCGAGTGGTAGAAAGGGTGCACGGCTCGGAATAAGTGTCGTTTTGACAGAAATATTGGGTCAATTGTATGGGGCAAAGGGCTTGTCAACAGAAAAATACATAGGCTTGACATTTGACAAAGTCCTTGGATTTCTGGTCGCCAAAACGAAACCGGATGGAGATTTGAGTGGACAGGAAGAGAAGGATCACGCTCTTGGGCTCTTGTTTGGACTGCAGAGTTTTGTTCGAGCGAAGATATTATTTGAAGCCGAAGATCAATGGGATGCCATATTGGACAAACTGTTCCAGTTATCCGACAAAAAGCCATGGATCAGAGAGGAATGTGGCTGGGTTATCGTGGAAGCCCTCGCGCAGATGAATGAGTCGCAGGCAGAACACACATTGGAAAAATTGTGCGCCGCTGGCCTAGCTCTTTCTCCCGAGGGCGTTGGTGTTTGGCTCACAGCCCGACGTCGATTCCCAGACATGAAATTTCCTCCCAAACCTTGGGGAAGAAGTGGAAATCCTCTTCAGCATCTAAAGTCTCTTGCAAAGGCATTGAAAGAGAGTTCCTCAAGCGATAGTAGTCATGAGCCAGCTCCTCAAGCAAAGCAAACGGGTAATTGGAATCCCCAGTTACACTTTGTTTGGAATATCGTCCTTGGACAATATGCTCAAGAATCCGAAAGCTCGGAGAGTGGCAATCTTGCAGACTTTGAAAATTTCTGGAAAGTTGCGGTAGATGGTAAGTCACATCAAAAACGTTCAAAGTATTTAGAATTGATATTTTCAGAAAACCTCTTCGCAGCCACGGCGTCTAGAGAAAGAAAGTTCTGGGGCTTCCTCCTTTTCCAAAAATTGTTTCAGGATACGAAGTCCTATGGAAAGCTGCTCCAAAATATCTTCAGCCACAACCTTGTTCGCTGCATCATCAATCATGTCTCCGAAAAAGATCGTTTCTTAAATCGCTCAGCAGACAAGTCATTGAAAGTCATGATTCAGGCTGTGGAAGAGGAGCCAGAACTGCTCGTCAAACTCCTGCCACACCTGATTGGAGGAAATGGCACGTACAACTTTGACCGAATGACGAAAACAAAGACGATTGAGAAGCTACTTAGTTACGTGAATGATAAGAACGCCAAGTCTGTCATCAAAATACTCGTAGAGCCAACTCTGCGAATTGAAGGGTATGTCGAAATCTGCTCTGAAACCTGATTTTACCTGACTAACTTTGTAGAAATGATGATACCAAGGAAGCGGAGATGCGTCGGCAGATGCTTGGCGACCATATACTCAATATCATACGCAGAGTCGATATCCAAGACGAATCGCGGAATATCAGCTGGATCAGCAAGATTGCCCTTCCAACCGTCGCCAACATTGCATATTGCGAAGAGGCCAAATTTAAGCCGCCAGTCTCTGCAAAGACACGAACCCTCTGTCGAAATCGCCTAATGTCTATCTTTACTCATTTGTTGTCTGATATCAATGGATTCTCATTTGCATGCGACCTAGTAAAAACTATCAACCCAGATGCAGTACCTATGGATGCGAAAGTCGCTGAGGCGAAGGATCGAGCCATCTCGATTTTGGAAAAGCTACTCAAAAAGGTCAAGAAGGCCGAAGTGGGTGACAAGGCACCATTACAAGCATTGGCTTTACTCTATTCTCTGGTCATTTTCCAGCTCTATGACGGGGAATCTGAAGCAATATCAATCCTTGATGAACTAAAGATGTGTTATGACAAGCTCATTCGGCACAAGGAGAGTGACGATTCCGACATTGATGCTTCTGAAGTCTTGGTCGAGCTTTTGCTGTCATTTATTTCGAAGCCATCTGCTCTTTTGCGAAAGGTTTCTCAGCATGTCTTTGGCGCATTCATGTCGGAGCTCACTGCTGAAGGCTTGAAGCTCATGACGAATGTTCTCGAGTCAAATGAGAGTCTGCGAGGCCAACAAGAATTATTTGATCAAGAACCCGAGGATGGAGAACAACAAGAAGAGGATGATGATGATGATGATGAGTTGGACTCGGATGTGGAAGTCATCGACATGAATGGCGAAGAAGGACATCTCAACGATCATTTACATGATGATGATGAGGAAGAGAGCGAAGAGGAAGAGGAAGACTCTTCCGAAGATGGAGAAGACGAAGAAGCCAAGAAACTTGACGATGCTCTCGCAAAAGCCCTTGGAACTCACCGTTTGGACGAGGATGCTGACGAGGAATCCGATAGCGATGCAGATATGACTGATTCGGAGATGATGGCCCTGGACTCGAAACTGGTTGAGATATTCTCACAACGAAAGAAAGCGCCCAACAAAAAACAAGAACAGAAGGATGCGAAAGAGACGATCGTGAATTTCAAAAGTCGAGTTCTGGACCTGTTGGATATCTACGTCAAAAAGCAAGCCGCCAATCCTCTCGCCTTCGGACTTCTCTTGCCGCTTATACAACTGATTCGGATAACGAAAACGAAGCAATTGGCGGACAAAGCTTATAACACAATTCAAGTATTCGCCAAAGCTGCCAAGAATACGAAGAAATCAGAGTCCGGGGTAGAGGTCGATGTACCAGAACAGATCGAGTTGATGAAAGCGATTCACCTCGAAGCTACAAAGGATCAATCACACATGTTTGCAAGAGCTGTAAGCACATCTAGCTTGCTGATTGCTTCCAACCTGTATCGCGCCAACGAGGATAATGAGGATGAGATATCAAAAGTGTACACTGCTACGATGAGGGAGTGTACAAAGTCGAAGGTCAAGGTACAGCCTGTGCTGATTCATGATTGGGTTAATTGGTGGCAGAGTCATTTGAATTCTTAGGTCAAATGAAGATACCAATTTGACGTTCTTGCCTTGCGTCTCCCAATTCAAATGTTGATTATTTTCTATTCTGCTCCACTTTCAACTTCATCATAGCTGCTATCAAACCTTTTAAAAACTTCCCCTTCCTCACCTCTCTCCTTTCATTCATTCCTAATTCAGCCAGCTGTTATTGAACCACAAACCGCTAAAATAAACCAAATAACTCTCCACAACGACAAGCTTTCGTCGTTTATTCCCTCAATTCCCTCTCTTTATCTTGTGACAACACCTCACACCCCTATCATTCCCGAGGCTTTCCCAAATCCACTCTAAATCTCAACTTCAACCACCAAAATACTTGGTGCGCTAGAAGCTATTCCGTCACCGTGCCACACCACATCAATAGTTCGGATTAATACCCCAATCCGCTCAAGACTCCTCCATAAATGCGGGGGGAATATATTTTCCCATCCCCATCCCCATCCCCATCCCCGCACTTAACTCTCAAAATTTATCTCTAATCAAGTTCGAAATTCTTAAAATATTTTGCAGTTTTCAACAACCTATCTATTTCTTCTTATTCATTCGTTGCACTTGCTGAATTTGATTCATTTTGGCGTTTTGATACTATCTTCCGGTGGCACATTCATTCCTCTTATCTAGCTTCACGCCGCTGATGGCTTTGCTTGAAGAAACAACATGGCATCCTGCTGATTTGTTTTCGGATAACCCAGGAGCCCACAAGGAATATGCTCTCGTCGTTCTTAACCAGCCTATGGAGCTTCTACCGTCTCTGTATGCGAAAATTTGGGGAAATGCAGTCCGCAAAGTTGCAGCTGATGGAGGCGCCAATCGTGTTCAGGACTTGAACTTATCCTCTGAGGGCCACGATCTAGGAGTTGATCTTATTATTGGAGATTTGGATTCTATTATTCCTGCTTCCCGGCAATACTGGCATGAGAAAGGAGTTGATATTGTTCATGACTCCGATCAATATTCGACCGACTTCACCAAAGCTGTGAATAATATTTGGGCTCCGGAGAAGTCAAAGCCGATGAACATTGTCGCAATAGGCGGAATTGGTGGAAGAGTTGATCAAGGAGTTTCTATCCTACACCATCTTTACATGTTTCAAAAGAATTATGAATCTGGCAAGATGTTTCTCTTATCAAATGAAGGCATTACTTTTGTTTTGAGGTCTGGAAAACACAAAATCAAGGCGCGAGAAAATTTTATGGGATTTGGATTGGGAAAACATGTTGGAATTCTTCCTTTGAAAGAGCCTTCCGTCATCACAACGACAGGATTGGAGTGGGATGTGACTGATTGGAAAACGGAGGTTGGAGGCCAGATGAGTACGAGCAATCATGTGCAGGAAGATTGGGTGACTGTCGAGACGACAAAAGACGTTTTGTTCACAATCGACTTCAATATCGATGGTCATAATAATAGTTGATAGGGGTTATCTTCCGATGAGTTGATTATGTCTTCAAGCCTATGGAACCGTTGTCGAATTTTCGGAGTTTATGGATTTCGATGATTATCTTTCAGCTACGATGCAGGGACATTTTCTGCTAAATTATTCAAGCTCAGGATTTGTGGCAGCGAGTAACGCAAGTTTTATGGGAACATGAGGCGACAACATCGCTTGAAGTCCATCTCGAAGAGCCTGTGAAACGATTTTCTGTGAAAGAAGGACTGTCTGGGTGGTCTCATGAGCATTCAATTTAGCTTGCCTGCTGGAAGACGCGAAATAAGAACAGAATACCGACTTTCTTCCATGACAGTTTGAATTGCATCAAGAGCCGCAAGATTTACAATTGCTTCTCCTAGAATCATAAAGGCCCTACCAGCTGCTACCGAAACTTTCTTAGATCTCTAGGGCGGTTCAATTACGGGAAGAACCAGTCTTGCAGTCTCTCGCACCTTCCTTATTGTACTTTGGATTCTGCCTCTAGCTTGCACAAGGCCTCTGTCTAAAATGGAGGTCACTCACCACGAAGATGTAACGGGGAAAGAACGAACTTGACTCGACGCTACCATCAAGTGGACTTCTGAGGGCATAAATACGAACTCGTTCCCCAACAACTCCCATCTTGGTCTTCATTTCGGTTATCACCTCATCGAAAAACACCAATCCAATGTAACACAAACCCACCGAACACAAGTCCAATTGCCAAGAATAGCACACTACAAAATGTCAAGCAACAACACATCCACCGGCAACTCAAATAAATGCCTCTGCACCTTCGAGTTCCTCGGGCTCCTCCACCAACAGCGGCTCTACCAGTAAATATACTCTATACGAGGTTACGGGTGGAGGAGTCAATAGCTCGGTAAATACCCCCATTGTGTTTTTCAACTTGCATATCTGACTTCCTTAGGGCAACAAGCTGACAATCGTATTCAGCCTGCGGGTAACGCCTATCATTGTAGCAATGCTGGTCAGTGCATATTCTGAATCCAGGGTCGAACATCACTAATTGTTGAACTAGATGGCAGCTACTATTACCAAAATGGTGATCAGAGCAAGTACTACAACAGTGGCAACGGATATTCTCAGCACACTGCACCAAATGGCACTGTGCATATGAAGTTTGCCAACTAAACCAGGGCGATTCATGTTGCTATTGGCCTGATATCGCCGGCTAGTTGAGGAGCATAACACATTTTGGAAGTGGGCAGGATTGGATGCAAATGGGTGCAGTGGTATCAATTATTTCGCGGTTAATGTTTGTGGCATTCACACGATTCGGAGCATCTTAAGTACCAACCAGATTGAACAAATCGATGCCCGATTGCCACAACAAGCTTGCTTTGCGCCTTCTCTCGTTAGTTTTCCAGCGAGTGTTCATACACATTTCTACGCCTTTTTCTCTCCGTTGCAATCGGAAATGCCCCATACTATACCACCCAACATGCTAGCACCTCGTTTAAACCAATTTAGAGCGCGTCGCATTTCCTTGATGGAGCAAAGCTCTTCTGCACGAAGCCTGGCTCATTGACACATCAGCATGCAGAAGTGAAGGTTACACTGACATGCGTTTCGGCCATGTAATTGGTTCGAAGAAGCCATGGAGTGGATTCAGTGGAACAATGCCTCATGCAGTAATGGATTACAGAGGACCGTGTACTTTTCACGGGATCACGCGTAGAGTGCTGGGCTGACGCGTCGCCCGATAAGACTTGCTAGGGGATCCAAGCAACAACAATTTGAAATGGAGATCGCTCAAAATGCGATTTCAACTTTGGTACGAGTTCAGTCTTAAGGCATACGTGCAGGCTCATCAATAGAGTTTAAATTGTTGAGGCACTTGGTCCGAGGTTAAGGACGGCCATGAATCCATGATGGCGTCTCGCGATCGTTCGGATTCGTTCCTAAGTCGCAACCACACCACCCAAGCCCAAAAGCCTTGTTATCCTGCATAATGCCGTATTCGCTCACCGAGATTGAGCTTATTCACTTACAAGGCTGTGCAGCGGTGAGCGGGAATGAACCTAAGACGCGATGGCGTTTGCACATTTGTTCTTTACTCACGCTGCCACTACGAGATAAAGATCCCCTCCTCCCCTCCTCCCCTCTTCCCCTCTTCCCCTCCATTCCCTTTCTTTCCTTCGATTAACACAAACATCACGAGAATCGAGATCTCAACTCAAGCAATCAATAACAACTTCGTACAGAACTCATAACATCAACAAACATGCCAAGCAAGGGCTCCTCCTCCTCCAGCGGTAGCAGCAGCTACACTCCCTACACCGTTACCGGCAGTGGTAGCAATAGCCGGGTACGTTTTGGCTCCGAAATTCTTTGTACAACGCTGACACTCTCCAGGGAAACAGCTATGATACTCGCAGTCAGCCCTCTAGCAGTGCTTATCATTACAGCAACTCAGGTCAGCTACATTCCCCATCAAGCATGGACTCTGCTAACTCATAGTCAAGATGGTAGTTACTACTACTCGAATGGAAATAATTCTACTTATCACAAGAGCGCCTCTGGCTCTTCCACCTATACTGCCCCCAACGGCAATGTCTACAAGAAATAAAGACTTGATTGAAGGGTGATTTGCTGTATTTACAGCTTGCTTTGGACAATAGATTACTTAGTCTGCTTTTTGCACGGAAATGGGAATGTGAAATAGGAGCGGGTGTCATGATGAACAGATAGTAGATCTTGATATCAAGACACTGTCACATCAACCTATATCTTCTGCGTCAGTAAATACTTTGTGAACACCGAGTTGTGAGGTCATTGCCCTCTTTCCCCCATAATAATCCTTACTTTGCGCTGCTAGTTATCTCGCGTGCCTTTGGAATTTGAATCTGAATCAGTACCGAATCGTTGTCAGCAGCTGAAATCTTCTGCAAGGCAGCCAATTTGTAGTCGTAAATGACACGCTGGAGGAGCACCTTTGACAAGGCTGACGAATGGCGTGTAATTGCTTCTCAATAGTGACATATAGTTGCTCCGTCTTAAGACTTCCTGCTTTTAGTTGATAAAGAATTTATGCTGCGTATCGGCAGCAAGAAGAAAATACGGTGATACACTTGAGTATCGAGTAATTAGAACCATTCCTTTTTGATACTCGACTTTAATAAAGCAGTCTGCCCAAAATCTCGTCCACTGAGAGGACAATCTCACCCACAAATCTCATTGAGCCCTAGGAGAGCGGTTCACCAGGTGGTTGGCTCG
>JAAMPI010000805.1:0-25378 GCA_013054445.1 Cudoniella acicularis | reverse complement strand
ATAGTAGTATATTAGTAGCTATAAAGATAATAACAATCCCGAGCCGTTAGGAGAGAGAGGTCGTGGTAGTAAGAGGCTAGGAAATACTAGGATAAAAACAAAGGAACGGAAAGGAGCTCGTAGACGACCTTAATACGAAATATATAGGGAACCTAATCCTCGTAATATATAGACTCTTTAGCGGAGACATCCTTATATCGACTAAAAGTAAAGCTAAGCGCTAGGAACTATAAAAGAACCTATCTTAGACTAAGGTCTTAGAGAAGAGAGTAAGAGTTAAAAGAAGAGGATATATAATCTTAGTCTATAAAGTTAAAATCGCCTAGATTAATATAAATAAATAAGAAGAATCTATTTAAGAGATTTAAAAACAGAATAAGAGAATTAAAGATAAGATAGAGATATTACGAGTCGCTTAGACTATTAGACTTCTTCTAGTAATAGTTATAGAGCTAGAATAAGTAGACCTTCTAATAGATAACGGCCTACTATAAGGATATTAACTCTATAACTATAAGCTATTTTATAAGAACTATTAGGTTATATAATACTTCTAATACTATAAGTATAGCTATATAATAAAAGTATATAAGAATATAATAAAGTATAGTTTCTACGTATCTATAAGATATAAGATAATAGAATACCTATAGAAAGAGAATATAAGTAGATACTAGTATACTATTTATAATAGTCCTAAAGTAAGATACTACGCCTAGTATAAAAACTACCTAACTCGTATAAACAGAGTCTAGAGGATAAGATAAGCCTATACCTAGAGACCCCTAAGATTTAAAGAGAATAACTACCTCTCCCTCTAGACCCTAATATAGAAAAGCCCTTTCTAGGAGATAAGCTAAATATAAAACAGACTTAAACAGGAGGCTATTAACCTAAGNTAAGAAATAGACCCGTTTTTAACCTAAGACACTATCTTAATAGAGACGACCCTAACGATTAATATATATAAATATATAGGTATAAAAAGGGCTCTAGAACTAGACGAAAGCTAAGAAGACCCTTTACCCTAATAGTAGCGGCCTAGGGCTAAGATAATATCTAAGAACTAATAAATAACTAACGAAGTACCTAATAATAGAAAAGCTAAGGATCTTTTAATATAATATATAGAAAAGTAAGAATAAGACGATAATCTCTCTATTTAAAGACTTAGATATAAGCTATTTAGACATAATCGCTATCTAGGAACTATAGACTAACCTATATATCTCTACTACCTATAACTACCGCTAATCTAGCTTCTAGCTAATATATCTCTTTAAGAAGAGTAAGGCCTATATATTTATTAATAAGAACCTCTCTTAATTAGCCTAGATAGTCGACTTCTACTCGCCTGATTTCTATACCCTTAAAATCTAAATAAGAGAAAAGACCTAGAATATCTATAATGTTTATAATTAACTACTAGAATATCCTTAATATATCTTTAAAACCTTTCTAATCTTCTTCTTATAATAAATACTAGGCGAACCTAGAGAATATATCTTATTTAAAGACTTTAACCTATATTATCTATAATAGAATAAGCCTTAAGACCTAATCTATTACCTTTTTATAGAATTATTACTCGAGATAATAGAAGATATAAGCCTATAACTGTTTATTCTTCTAGGTATAATTATATAAGAAGTAAAAGGCCTATAAAATACCCTAGACCTAATCTTTAAAATAAAAAGAGCGTTTAACTATCTAATAACCTATATAATAGACAATATCTTAGACTAAGAGTCTAACTATTAGCTAATCCTTATAACCTTAGACTTCTTTTTCTTATAATAAGGTTAAAAAGAGAGACTTAACTAGAAAAAGATAGATATAATAATAGTTAAAAATAAAGTAATAGAACTTTAAAGTCTTTTAAAAGGTATTTATCTATTAGAATAAATTAAGGTCTATATAGAATATCTAATAAGCTTTATAAAAGACTTAATTAAGAAGGTAGTCTTAAAGTCTAAGGCCTTTTAAAAGATAAGCCTATAATAGATAAATAAGATTAAGGCCTTAGTTTAAGAAAAAAGATAAGAATAGAGAAGATAATAAAACACTAGGGATCTATAGATATAAGAAAGATAGAAAAAAGCTAGTTATAAGAAAACAAAGCTTATTAAACACTAGAAAAGAAAAGTATTTTAAAAGGAAATCTATAATATAGATATATTATAAAGCGAGATATAAAGACTTATAAGATAAGCTAGACTTAAAGNTAGGAAACTTCTAGAGCTCCTTATTCTCCTAGACCTAGAAACGCCCTAGGGCCTAGCTAAGACCTTTCTAGAGAAGGCTAATATTCTAAAAAACAAGTTCTTCTTAAAGTCTAGAATAGAGCTTAATAATATTAAAGACGACTTCTTTATAGACAATACCTTTCTAACCTCTCTTCTCTTCTTATATATAATAAGCTTAAAAGAAATTATAACTATTATTAATAGCTAGAAAATAAAAGAAGCCTTAAGATAAGATAAGATCTTATTAGTATTTCTAAAGACAATAAGAATATCTTTAGCTATAACGATTATCTCTTTTATTATAGTCTATTAGAACTCTAGTTACTATCTAAAAAGGTTCTAAGATATATATATACTAGCGATAAAGAAGCTAGGGAAAGTAAAGTATAATATAATAGAGTTATAAAGGCTAATCGCTCTCTTAAGTATAGTAGGAAAGGTTATTAAGAAGTCTATAGTTTAAAAGATCTAATAACTAGTAGAGACGTATAACCTATTCTTAAAAACCTAGATAAAGGCGAGAAGAAACTAGTCTATTACCTTAGCTCTAGAGCTTCTTATAAAATAAATTTATATAATCTAGAACTTAAAAAAAAATATTATATTCTTATTATCCTTTAATATCTTAGATACCTTTAATATAGTTAACTATACCTACCTTCTTAACGTTCTTAGTATTACGGAGTTGGTTCACGTGACCTGTTCTATACGTGACGGCGCTAGGCCTAAGCGAGGTTCGGGCAGAAGTTAAATATATAATAGCTTCTCCTTTCCCCTTCTTCTCTTCTTCGTCGATTATTCTAAATAATAGAGTACTGTTTACTTAACGTTTACCTAAGTGCTCTATAATACTTAGAAAGAAGGGCTTCTTCTTATAGATAGTACGCTAGATAAAGGGATTTCTTTTAGACTATATAACTATAATTTAGATCTAGGACTATAAGTCAGAACTTATCTAGATACCGAATAGAGCCCCCTAGGGCTCCTTACTCTTACTAATCCTCTTTCTATTCTATAACTTAGAACTACTCGACCTCTATTCTAATATTAGAGAGTAGATAATAGTAGTTAGCTTTATAGATAATATTAATATCCTAGTATATAATAAATCAATAGCTAAAAACTATTAAGCCTTTAAACAAGCTTATAAAAGATATCTAAACTAGGCTAGACGCTTTAAAATCGAATTCGCGCTATAAAAATATAAGCTTATCTACTTTATTAAGCGCTAGAAAATATTTAACCTATTAGTTTTAGTAGACCTTAAAGAGACGATCTAAGAACTAAAGCTAGATATAAGAGTCTTAGGTATATAGCTAGATATAAGACTAAACTAGACNNCTTATTATANNGCTATCTAGGCTAAACTCCTAGGCTATTTAANNGCTTTATTAAGCGTNNTAGCGTTAATATANNNCGTAACCTTCTANGCCTTANNANAAATCTATATAATAATTACTAGAATAATAGTCTCTTATANNACTCTAATCTAGTATTAGCTAAANAAGAACNTTATAAAACCTTANNATATAATANCTAAGCTAATCTTAATATAAAATACTAGNNTTTAGAAANTAGTAAGGATATATAAGACGATACTAGTAAAGAAANTAGANGTAGAGACNCTAATACNNTCTATTAATATATATCTTAATAGTNTANTANCTAGNTATAGACTAAGAAACGTAAAATCTAAAGNCTAGNAANANATTAGANANGTATATACTAGGATTAAGAGACGNCTCTANAACTAGAAANNGNNANAGANNNAANNNANCTNTATANTNNTACGTGACTAANNNNACNTAGCGAATAATATAAATAGCTTTTACTATTCGGCTATCGGGCTAAAAAGGTATAAGAATAAGGTTAGAGCCTTATTCGCTATTCTATTATATATAGTCTATACCCCGAAGTATACCCGACACGTCCCCGTCAGGGGCACGTGACGCGCATGTTACTCTAGGCCTATAACAGCCTTAGGACCTGACCTTATAAGAGGTAAACCTAATATAGGCCGAAAGATAGAGCTAAGAAGTAGACGACCTTATAAAAACCTTTAAAGCCTAGGGTAGACAACCCTAGACCTAAAACATATAAGGGCACTAGGACAAGAGAAAGGCGAAAGAGGAACTACGTCTATAGAAACCGCTAGTATACTAGAGACGGATATATATAGGTCTAGACAAGGGAGAGGGAAAGGAGCTTTCCTACCTATGTCTATAAATAGACACGATAATCCTAGACCTATATAACGACCTCTAGAAGACTAAAAGCTCTTTTATAATATAACTCTATATAGGGGTTATAGGCCTAGTAAGTATACTTAAGAGGCTAAGGATACTAGGATATAAGACAGGTTAGTGTTTATATAGATAGGGACTGAAGACAGTATAGTACCTTATAATCTACTATCTAAGAGAAGCCTACTAGAGACACTAACTCTAGAACAAGGAAAGACTAGACCTTAACTAACTACTAGCCTTAGGAAAGGGCCTAAGAAGGGTATATAAATAGGTAATCTAGTATAAGAGACTCTAATAATTCTCTCTAGCAGGCTCTCTTTTCTATGATTAGATAGCTCTTAATAGATAGGAAAACGGTATTATTAGCTATAAGAGAACTAAAGAGTATAAAAGGGATAGATAGATCTTAGGTTTTTATTCTAGTTATTAGTTTTCCTAAGGATATAATATATATAGATATCCTATATAATACTTAACTAGATTAGTATAAGAATATAATAATAATAAAATATATCTTATCTATTATTCTATTAATATATTAAGAAGTAATAACCTTTAAAATAGCCGAAATCGTCTTCTTATAATAGTCTTTTAATATATAATAAAGTCTCTAGTAGAGTATAGATATCTTTAAGAATATATAGAACATATAGAATATATAAGGCAGGAGATCTAGGGATTAGTATAGTATATAAGAGGTAAGAAGACTAGGATAGGAGGGGTAAGAGGGCAGGATCTCTAGTAAAGGGGCTCTTCTTATAAGCTATAATTAACTAGAAAGGCCTTCTAGATAATATTAAATATCGATAGAAGGGCTTAGTCTACCCTCTTATAATAGTAACCTAGAAGTTACTAGTAACTTATAGAATCTAGGTTAGTACCTATAATCGCTTTTAGAATAAGAGACACGTTTACTAGGGGTATAAGGTAGAGACAGAGATAGTATTATAGAAGGGATATAGGGCTGTCTAGAGATAAGAAAGAGAGACGTAAGATACTATTATAGACAAGAAAAAGGTACGATAAGCTACGAGGAAACTAAATCGATATAAGATAATAAATAGAGCTTAGGTTTTTGTTTATAAAGGCTTTAGCCCTAGCGGTTTCCTAAGGATTATAACTTAATAGAGACCTCGTATAACCTTTAGGCCGTATCGGAATAAGAATAATAATAATAATATAGACTAAAATATTATCTATTATAATAAAAGTTATAGTTAAGAGTCTATTTTTAAGAAGCGGGATAAAGTTTATCTTTTCTAAATAAATATCTTAATAAAAAGACTAAATAGTAAGCTTAATTATAAAAAACTTAGACTGTTTCTAACTATAGCGAATATTATAAATATAGTCTATATAATAGCTTATAAGAGAATAATAAGTTTTACGTTAAGTTAGTAATTAGTCTTCTAGTCTATATATATTAAGTTCTTAATCTAGAGTCTCTTAATAGCTTAAAAAGTAATATGTCTTAAAGAAAAAGCCGGAATATAGATAGCTTATAAAACTCGCGTGTTTATACCCGAATAATAATTTTATAGATTTCTAGAGCGGCGAGCTTCTATTATTTAATATATTTAAGATATAGAATATTTAAATATTATTATAGACCTAGTTTAACGCTAGGCTAGATTAACTTAATAATAGTCGACTTAATAACTTAATTCGACGCTTATCGATTTAATAACTTAACGACTAACTAAATAACTTATTACCTAGAAGAATCGCTTACGGACTACTTCGCTTACTAGCGCTATTTATATAGTTAAATAGAGCTTCTCTCTCCGGGAAAACCTCTTCTTCTCTCCTTAGCTTAGTCTCTTCGATAATATAATACCTTCTTATAAATACGTCTTTACGTAACGTTAAGGCCTTAGTACTTTTATAAAGCCGTAACGAGTATATTAGAAATATACTTTTTTAAATAATCTTTTATTTCTAATAAAGAATATATATTTTAAGTTATATATAAAATATTTAAATAATATAGATAATTTAATCGACTTATAATAATATTTTATAGTTATTAGTAGACGTAATATATTTATATAATCTTAGAACTCTTATAGGTTTAGAAAGCGTATTTGTCTAGATAATCTCGGTTTTCTTTAAAAGAAGTTCTTAAAATTATAAAGGATCTAAGATATGTTTCTATTCGTAGTTATAATAACGCGTAACTATTATTAACCGAAACTATTTTAAAAGCGCGTTTTTACGCGTCTTTTTTCTAACTATCCTATATATCTAATACTAAAATATTATCTTAATATAATCCTTTTAATCCTAGCTCGAGTAATCGATAACCTTATATATATCTCTCTCTATACTATAGAGGAGAGACCGTATATATTACGCGTTTTAGCTATACTCTTATTAAAATCGTAATAGGTATAAGAATCGACTAATATATTATATAATATATCTTTAAATAAGACCTAGAATATAATATAGGCGCCTCCCTATTAAAAAAGTATAAGAGCAAGTTATATACTAAAGTAGAAGAACGTTTACTTATATACTATATTCGAAATAACCTAAAAGATACCTATATATAGCTTTTCTTAGCTTATAGCCTCTTTTATAAATATAACAGCGCTAATAGTAAAGTAGTTCTATTACTTAGAATACTAAGGTAATATTACGGCTCTATAAAGGCACTAGGGCCCTAACGTTACGTAAGGACGTATTTATAAGAAGGTGCTATATTATTAAAGAGACTAAACTAAGAAGAGCAGAAGAGGTTCTCTTAGAGAGAGAAGCTCTATTTAACTATACAAATAGCGCTAGTAAGCGAAGTAGTCCGTAAGCGACTCCCCCGGATAGTGAGTCACTCGGTCAGTCGTTAAGCCATTAAATCGACTATTGATCAGAAGGACAGGCTATCATCAAGTCATTGAATCGACGAGCGTCGAATCAAGTCATTACGTCGACTACTATCAAGTCAATCTATCCTGGCGTCGAACTAGGTCTGTGACACCTAGTTTCTACTTATATAGAATACGATTATAAAATATAGAATTATAGACAAGGATATATATAATTTTAATAAGACTAGATTTTAGATAAGAGTGATTTATATAGCTAAGGTTGTTATAGCTATAGAGAAGACTTATATAGACTTAATTTAGCCTAGAAATCGTGAATAAGTTATAGTTATTAAGTTAGTTTAGTCTACTAGGTAAATTCTTCTACTATTAGTTATTTTTTGTTATAGCGTACGCAAGTAGTGCAAATCAAGTAGTACTCTCTGTTTCTTAGAATTATCGACGAAGAAGAGAAGAAGCTAGATACAGGAAGGACTGTCGTCTTAAGGGAGCGCAGCTCCTAGACTAGTCCCAGAACAGACTAGCTCGGAACACGTGACTCGTACCAGATCTGTCACAATATCGACTCCTAATACTTAATAGCTATAGAAGTTATATTATAGCCGAGTTTGATTAGTACTACTTATAAAACTTTATTATTATACTATATATACTCCCTTACTCGTCCTATCTATTATAACCTCTAGATATGTCTTACTTTTTAGTCTTAAAGCGGTCGTACGTGTCACGGAGTTGGTTCACGTGACCTGTATCACACGTGACGGCGCTAGGCCTAAACGAGGTTTCAGGCAGAGGTTAGATACGTGGCTGCTTCGTCCTTCTCTTCTTCTCTTCTTTGTCGATTATTCTAACAAATAGAGCACTGTTTACTCTACGTCCACTGAAGTGCCCTATGACACTTTCTCGTCTTAATTATAAACATTCTCAGTAGATATGTTATAGTTTTTAACGGCTCAGAGTAAATATAATAGAAAAGACATGTTAATAACTAGATTCTTTAAAGTATAGTAAAGTAACGCGAAATAGAACTTAACTAAATCATAGAACAGTTTATACGTAGGGCTATATTCGTCCTTAACGCGTAAATTATTAATATTACGTAATATAAGCTCCTTAGCTTACTTTAGTGCCAGCGGTAAAAATCCGCGACCTAGTTCTTCCCTATATCGTGTCTAATTATCTCTTCTACGAAGTTTTTAACTATCGAACTAGTTAGAGGGATCCCGCACTCAGTCAAACGATTGATCTGATCAATTAGAACCCGTTCCTAGGCATTGGTAAGACATTGATGCCTCTCGGACTGGAACTGCTCCCAGGAGGTGGTTTAGCCTTTGACGCGTTTTGCTAGCGTCGTGCGCTCAAGATCGTACTTTCTAGCTGTTACAGCGTAATTAGGCTTCGAGGAGCTCTCCAACTCAGCCAGCGCCTTCTGCATACGGTCTTCGTAGCTCATATTATAGGTGTTTAAAGTGGAAGGTGTTGTCGGATAAATGCGGGAATGTAAGCGGGGTGGGAATGTAAGCAGGATCTCGAGTATCGTATTGATACCCGCAGCTGACATTATACTCGGCTTTCTAACTTTTATGTACTTCAACCCCTCCCCGAAGCTGTTTACTAATCATTCACTCTCTCTTTATTACAATTAAAGGTTTTTCACCAGACAAACACTCGATAATCAATTTTCTACACTACCGCAATTATGAGCTACACAGTTCCCTTGATCATCAATGGTCGCGAAATTGAGACTTCAGATACTTTTGATGTGGTTGATCCTTCCACGGGAAGCCTACTTTGGAAAAGCTCGACTGCAACAACGAAAGAGGCAATTGAAGCTACTGAAGCCGCACAAGCTGCCTTCCCTGCCTGGGCCAACACGAAAACCACTACAAGACGCGATATACTCCTCAAAGCATATGAAATATTTGAGAAAAGGTCAGCGGAGTTCTCAACTTATATGCGGAATGAGACTGGCTCTCCAGATGTTTGGGCTGATTATGGTACTATTCCATCTGCTTGGGAACTGATCAAAGACGCCGCTGGAAGAATTGTTCCATTCATCTCCACAGTTCCTCTTCTGAGGGACAAGGGTGCTGGTGTAATCATCTACAAAGAGCCGTATGGCGTTGTGCTTGGAATTGCTCCATGGTACGTTCCTTTCCGCCAAACAACCACGTTGACGGGGCTAATCTTCGTGAATCTAGGAATGCCCCATACCATCTCGGTATACGAGCGATCATTTATGCCCTTGCGACCGGAAACACGGTCATTTTGAAAGGATCTGAATTGTCTCCAAGATGTTTCTGGTCAATCGTTTCTGTCTTCCAAGAAGCTGGTCTCCCTGATGGTTGCCTTAATTTCCTGACCTGCCGTCCCGAGGATGCCGCCGCGACCACCAAGACTCTAATCGAGCATCCTGCTATCAAGAAAGTCAACTTCACAGGAAGTACAGCAGCAGGGAAGATTATCGCCACCTTGTGTGGTCAAAATGTCAAGCCCTGTCTTCTTGAGCTTGGTGGAAAAGCTGGAGCCATTATCCTCGAGGATGCTGATTTGCAAAAGGCTGCATTGGAATGCACAATTGGGAGCTTCCTTCACGTAAGCATCCCCGAAGGAACACAATAAATGGTTTTGAATTATACTAACATTTCTTTAGAGCGGACAAATTTGCATGGCTACGGAAAGAATAATTGTTCACAAATCGGTTGCTCCTGTGTTCGCACATATTCTCGCAGGAACCATTAATGCTGTTTTTTGTTCCTAGCGCGCCTTCACCTGTTATGGTCAACTCAGCAGGACCTGCAGCGACTCGCAAGCTTGTTGCCGATGCCTTAAGCAAAGGCGCAAAACTTCTCGTGGGTGATATCGATGCTAAGGAGGAGTCAGAAACACGCATGCGCCCGATCGTGGTTGAAGGGGTCACTCCAACCATGGATATGTATTATCAAGAATCATTTGGCCCATCAGTATCTCTCATTGTCGTGGAGAGCGAGGAGGAAGCGATTACGGTTGCAAATGACACAGAATATGGCCTCTCAGCAGCAGTATTTACAAAAGACCTCGATAGAGGATTGCGTGTTGCTAAGCAAATCGAGTCTGGGTAAGATCAGTCATAAAAAATGTTATAATGCAATGCTAATAGGTATATAGAGCTGTGCATATCAACAAGATGACAGTCTTTGATGATCCGAACGTCCCCCACGGCGGTGTAAAGTCAAGCGGGTATGGGAGATTCAATGGCAGTAATGGATTGGAAGAGTTCTTAAAGACTAAATCAGTCACATGGGCTATCAATCAGTAGATAATTAACTGTGCTTCAACTTTTGCATATAGAATTAGAGCCAGTGCACCGCCTGTGATCCGGGTGGTGAGCAAGCCAATGCAGTCTAGTATCTCAAATTTCGGAAAATTATGATTACTCCATGCAGCCAATCTTCACTTAACTTAAGGAACCTGTACAAGCCAAGGTTGAAAAAAAAACAAGGGTACGCTTCTGGGTCCAGCGTCTCAGTCCATGCTGCAAAATTTGCGATGAACGGCAGCTGAGCCTGCGAAGATTGCATTTCAGGGATAAAGGTTTGGCAGGGAGGGATAAATGCAAGACTCGTAAAAGTATCTTTGCATAATACTGGTAACAGTTTACAGTTCTCGGCGCACTTATTTTTCCCAGGTTAGAATATTAAGCGGAGTAAAAAGGGGGGTAGAGCGCTGCCAAATGCAGGATCTCAGCACCCTCAAGTTCTGAGCGGTGTTCTCAGATCTGAGCGGTTATGCTGAGAAGTACTTACTCCGACGAGCTCCTGGATTAAGGAACTTCTACTCACACATTAAATTAGTGACATCTTACCACCCATACTACTGAAAAATCATAACCTCTTCCCACATGCATTAAATCGTACTTAACCCATACCGCAAAAATGGACTAATGAATCATCTTACGATTCCCACCCCGCCATTTTGAAATCAGGGTTGGTTGGTACATGATGAACCAGAGGAAGGTAAGTTCCTAGTCAGTCCTTCATTGTCCAAACTCCATACTTGGTCGGGTGTTTCTGAGTGCCGGCCGGGGCCGGGTGAAATGATTTTGAATACATTGGTTGAAGTGTCGGGTAATAAACCCAGAGTAGGTTAGCGATTTAAACACTTTAAATGATATCATAAGCGCTCCCTTGAACTTATTAAGTAATGTGTACTTTCTAGTCAACCAAGCTAGGTGGTTTTGCTACTATGGAATTTTATTGACTTCAACTGCGCTGGAATGGTGATCCGGCCCGACACTCAGAAAATACGCTGCCAAGTACTCGGTCAGTAAACAAGGACGGATGAGGCGAAAATGAACAACGCTGAGCATTTTTGTGGGACGATTAACAACGTTTCTATAGTTGCTTCTCGTGAGAATTTCTACCGTCCTGCTTGCAATAATTAATGAATGATGCTAATTTGTGATAGAAATTCCCGATTATTGGTTCACACCAGAGGACTTTACGAACCTCAAGCAAGAACTAGTCAATGAGATGGCTGAGAAGGGAAATACATGGTGCTTTTTATCGAATTCTTAATATGAGATTGTGAATTTGTGAGTAAAATATTCAGATCTGCAATTTATATTAGTCAAACTTACTATCCACCGGGGCTCCAAAGTCTGGGCCCGATCTAAGTATTAAATGAGGTTAGCAAAATAGTCATTGAAATTAACCTTAAACTTTGAGCAAGGACGAAAACGAGGTTATTAGGGCCCGTTTGTCGCACGCAATTCCGGGTTCTAGCAAAACATGAAAGAGTAGCTGAGAATTAATCACAGAAGGATAGAGACCCACGTCGATTGCAGATAGATAAACGTACCTTCTAGTTTTTCTACTTAACGGAGCCGATTGATCGTACTACTGTGGCGTATTTTCACTAGGTTCATGCAACCAGTTAACGATAAGCTTGGTACCCATAGAAAATGTGATAGTAGTTAAACCCTTTTTTTCGTGAACGGGTTTCAGCAGGCGTTCGCACAAGAACTTTCTCTAGGAAATATAATACAAACCTCCAGCCATAAAGTTATATGGGAAGATCTGCCGCTATATAAAGAACAGGAAATTGCATGAGTGCTTCTAGTCGTGTGAATACTTCTCTTCGCAATATAACCACCAGAATACTCAATTGAAAGTCGTGAAGAAGCTTACCACATAACTCCAGACACCAGTCGCACACGATTGTAAAGAGCGTGAGGGTACGGTAAAGACTGTGATGTATTGCTAATTTGTTTCGGGTATATGAATAATGAAATGAACACGCACACCTGTATCATGAGTTAAGAAAAATCATAGGCGATGGGGGTTCGGTCCTTGTTGAGAAAAACCGAACACCACATTAACTGTCGTTGAGCCTCGCCTTGTTCCAAGAATCCCTCAACATGTCAACAGAATAGAAAAAAATATATCTCAAAGGAAATCCTGAATGGTCCAAGTGAGCCGGTATCAACAGCACGTGATAAAATATTTCGGTATCTCAACCAAAGAGAAAATAGGAATCCTTTAAAGATATCCTTAAGTGAAAGGGTATTTGTTTCAGCGCCTCAATCGTGGGTTTAGCCCCAGAACCCTGGGAACACTCTGTAGCGGCATGTTAAATGCAGCGCCCACAGAGCGATTATGTTGAAGGACAACATGGTTTGATCCACAAACCAAGCGCTATCTCTGTCAAACAGCTTGCCAGTCTTGGCGAGGGGATGCTGTACCCAGAGATTGCCCCGTCCAAAGTCAAAATCGACCAACCCTGAGATCCAAGTCATACGGATACGGACAAACTCAGGCGGAGAATAAGACAAAGGACTCCAAATGATCTCTGGGGACCCAAGAACAGGGTACTCGTCATTCTCTTCCTCCATTTCCTCTTCTTCATAAAAACTTGAAAAAATGCTGCGAGTTATAATCCTCCAGTCATCTAGATGATTATTGTAGGCGTATTGAAATGTGGTGCTGTCTTGGCCGCTTTCATTCGGCATTTGCGTGAGGGCTTCTAGACTTAAACGTAGTATGCGAGTAAATGCCCCCGGAACATCGACGCTAGTAGGATACATTTTGGTGAAAGAACCTTTGGGCATGCTGCTCCTCAAAATGCCTCTTGCAATTGTCTGGTCGATTGAAAGTCTTGCCACAGGATGGATGCGTACACACAAATAATGAGCCACTCGTTTTGTGAACAGACTTTTGATGTCGACGAAGATCCTTTAGCATAGCGAACCCTCTTTCGTTCTGGCAATCTGGGTCCTCGCACTTGAAAGGTCGGGTATGCGTATTTGAGTGCTTTCTGTAAGAGTTGTAAGTAAGAGGTGCCTGAAAATTTGAATATTCCCTTTCAGGGTTGATAAATGGAGCGGAAGTGCATACTTGAGTTTGGAAGGCTGGGAAAATACTCGGTTACACTGACTGCACTTGTGGCGAGGATGTTCCTGGTGATGCTCCAATCCAAGAACTGAGAGAGGAGATGGCACGTCCACGGAGATTGGCGCTCTTGTGGCTGAATTCGAGCGTAAGCACAGCTGACTATCGGGTTGCTGGAGGATGTTGTTTATGGCATCCGAATTCTGGTTTGCGGGTTGAACTCGCTGCTGGGCCCCCAATAAATTTTCAATTCCACTAGTCAAAGGATGTAGTGCTGTGTTACCGTTGTATTCCTCGCGACCAAAATTGCCAGCGGCGTGCGATTGGGTTGCAAGTTGCCAGTGAGTACGATTCGAGGTTGCTTGCCTCTGTATCACAACGACTGGGTTGTCAGGCGTCTGGTCTCCAAACTCAAATGGCTGGGAATTATTCCGAGACCTTAAGGAACTGCTCGACCTGGGAGTGCTTTGGGAGGACCCGCAATCTTCAGGAGGTTGACTATATCCTGAAGGAGACAGTGCTGGCGTCTGGGGAAATTGGGTATATCGCTGAGACAAGATAGTACTGTGAAACGATATTGAAGAACTTGGTCCAGGAGTATCCGTAAAGGCTGCACAATCTTCAGGAGGGTGGCTGTATTGTGAAGGAGAGAGTGCTGGCGTCTGCAAAGACTGAGTATATTGCTGAACGGACGGATTTTCCTTCTCAAGTTCCGATAAAGTAATACCTTGACTGCGGGAGGACGTTGATTGAGAGGAGGTTGGTGAGCCAAAGTTGAAAGCGGGATGAGTATTGTCTTCAAGGAAGTTGTTTTTTTCAAATTCGACTTCTGGAGAGGGGCAATTATGCTTTAGCCCCTCATTTTGAAAAGAGGAAATATTGGAATTGATGACTCGTGAGTCGTTGTTTGATGTGCCTTCTATATCTGCAAGACAGACATATAGAGGGAGATCATGCTGAAGAAAGTTTTCTAAACTATGGCCTTCGAGGTCTCTCGGGATTGCTGATGCACGGAGACTGGAAGCCCCCGCGCGATAATCGCCGGAAGATTATTTGGTGAACGGGGGGACCGTAGGTAAATATGAAGGATAAGCGCAAAGAGGAGCTTATCCCCGCTGGCACCAAAAGGTGACCTGCGGGGTGAACCAGGCGAAAAGTCTTCGAAGCGTAACAGTAGGTCGCAGTAGATCGCAGTAGGTCGGTGTTCGCAAGATTTTCTTGATGCGGAGAAGGCGAATTCGAAGGAGAGGGGTTATGTACTTGTACTGCACCCAGCCCAAGCGCAGAACGATGAGGCTGAGGATATGGTGGCCTCCGCCACGTCAGGTAACACAGAGTACACCCTTTAACCAGGGGCCTACAAGGTTAATTGGCCAATATGCTCCGACTCACCGAGGGCTTCAGCAGAGTGGCGGAGGCCACCACTTGATAATATTGCTAGATATTCGGTTGATGGAGGCCACCACGGCGGTGTTGGCGTTCTCTTCACCGATTATGAATGGTAAACGTGGAGCACCCAATTACTGCACACAATCGGCAATTGGGCGACTGCACCTTTAAATTTTGATTCGACATAAAGTTTTGAGGCAATATTCAGTTGGCATGTATGGAAAAGTACATGCAGAGTGATCCCCAAATGAGGAATGCTCAAGGTTCAATCAAATTGCGCACCGACACCCTCCAAGTCGCTTGAAATTTTATCTTTCCCATCCCCAAATTTTATGAGAGAATGGCGTTGAGGAGGAGCCATAAAGTCCAATTCCCGAAAAAAGGTATCTGATATTTCACTTTCTCCCCGCTCCGCGACTACCCAGGATGTATTTTTCTCGAATCGTTCGAGCATGGCCTCTTGGCAAGTCTGATCGATACTAATACCCAAGAAACCAATGCCTGAAGTTATGACTGCAGCATAGTCTTTGGAAACACAATTCTGGTCACTGGAATAACCAGCTGTGGTGGCGTTGGAGAAATTGACATAGTGACGTGTAGCCGTTTGTTTGGTGGAATTGCTGTTGCAGATTTTGCTCTCTGCAGAGTATGGAAAGTCCACAGTGCCGTGGGAGTCAATCGAGTGGGCAATGGCCTCAGGTGACTTTCGTGCTACTGAAGAGCGGTGGTCCTTGGTCGTTTTCTTCGGGGTATTAAGATTGAGGCCAGAGTCTTTCTTGTATGCAGAAGAACTGTGATATAGAGTTAACACAAGGATAATCTGTTGTGAGCAAAATGAAACGTAATCGTGCTGCTTGGATGTTAAAGACGGAGTCTCATACCTGCTGGGTTGGGAGTTCTGTTGACTTTGGGAAGACATGAGGGACCTGAAGTTGCTCAAGTGTTAATCTAAGATGGAATCTGGCTGGTTTATGAAAGTATCTGGTGACAAAGATCCGGGAGACGAGGATACCAAGAAGTGATATCAGTAAAAAGGCCTTCTTATGTACCCCTTTTGCGGTATTTAGGGCAGCCCTGGAATTCAAGACTGTGGTGGCCTCCATGACTTCCAAAGAGTGAACGCCCGCAAGTCCAATAAGCATCCTTATGCGCATGGAGGCCACTACAGCAGTCCGAGGAAGATTGTTCCAACGCAAGAGCCAACTTGACTCCAGGATAAGGGTGGCCTCCGCAAAGTCCTAAGCACGTGATTGATGCATCAGCCTTCTCTCAAGACCTTTTCGAGTGAAACCAAATGTGGGTTGTGAGATTGGGGCTTCGATACACTTGCAGCGTAGGGGGATGAACAACCGTGGTACCACACTCGAAGGCCTGCAAAGCGTGCACACGGTGCAGGTAGACGTTATGGAAGGTTGATACCCGGAAAATCATGAGAACACGGAGTTGTGAAAATAATTGCAGATAAGGGCGACCCAAAGAGACCCGAAACTCTGCCTGGCAAAATTCTGGGTTTGGTAGATTCGTCCTATGCCTAGGGAAGCATATCTTTGGTACCGAAGCGTCGTCCAGAGTGGTCCGAAATGGCGACGCCAATGTTTTGCGAGAAACCATGGCTACCTTTACAGGCACTTGAAGGGCTGTTGAGATGAGAATTAGACCGACTCATGCAAGGGGAATAAATAGAGAGTTGAAGCTATTCACGTTGAAAATGGACGAAGCAACAGGGATCGACTTTGTCGATACAGGTCCAGCCTTACGTGACACGCTTGGAAGGCCTTTCTGCCTGAGGCCTCAATTCAGGGGTTCCCGCGCACATGCAACCACTTAAAGTCAACGCGTCTCGCGACGCGAAAGCGCGTTCTGCGATAATTTCGCACACCCCCTCGAAGCCCACCTCAACCTCTTCTTGGAGACAATCCTCGCCACTACAACACCATACCTCCACAACCATAACCACCATGGATGATCTTCAACTCAGAGATGAAGCGGTCCGCGATCGCATTCGCGCGGCGCAGGAATTTCTTGATCCTCGTATGTCCCTTCGGCGCCCTCGACACCGCCTGTGCTAACCGCCCGCAGAGGACATTCGTGCTCCTCATAGTCACCGTTCAGCCATTATGTTAATGTTGCAGAAACAACAAAGGAGACTTGTAGTAAGCGTTGACGACATTCGCGCTCACAATCCCCAACTTGCGGAAGGCCTGCTCCAGCAGCCTTTCGACTTTGCTCAAGCATTCGATAAAGCTCTCCATGAAGTTGTCAAAGCTCTCCCAGAGACCACATCGAAGCAGACCTCCGATGATACAATGTACTATTGCGCCTTCTCTGGCAGCTTCGGACAATATGCCTGCAATCCTCGCACACTCTCCTCGACTCACCTCAACCACATGGTCTCATTGGAAGGCATTGTCACAAGATGCTCACTTGTCCGACCGAAGGTTATCAAGAGCGTGCATTACAATGAGAAGAAGAAAATTTTCCACTTCCGGGAGTACACGGATCAGACAATGACAGCCAGTGGAGCTAGCACATCGAGTGTGTATCCTCAGGAGGACGGGGATGGCAACCCTTTAATAACAGAATACGGGTATTGCACATACAGAGATCACCAGACAATTTCAATACAAGAAATGCCAGAGCGCGCTCCTGCAGGACAGCTGCCAAGAGGAGTGGATGTTATACTGGACGATGACCTGGTTGACAAATGCAAGCCTGGTGATCGAGTACAACTAGTTGGAATTTATCGGTCGCTTGGAAACCGAAATGCAGGTCATAATACAGCTCTTTTCAAGACTGTCATCCTAGCAAACAACGTTGTAATGCTGTCCTCGAAATCAGGTGGAGGGATCGCAGCAGCAACGATCACGGACACTGATATTCGCAACATCAACAAAATCGCGAAGAAGAAGAAGCTTTTCGATCTGCTTTCACAATCTCTCGCGCCGAGTATTTATGGCCACGAGTATATCAAGAAGGCTATTCTCCTTATGTTACTTGGTGGAATGGAGAAGAATCTCGAAAACGGCACTCATTTGAGAGGTGATATCAACGTTCTGATGGTCGGTGATCCTTCGACAGCCAAATCTCAGATCTTGAGATTCGTTCTAAACACAGCACCTCTTGCAATTGCGACAACAGGTAGAGGTTCATCTGGCGTTGGTCTTACTGCTGCTGTCACTTCCGATAAGGAGACCGGAGAACGAAGACTCGAAGCTGGTGCTATGGTCCTCGCAGATCGTGGTGTTGTCTGTATTGATGAATTTGACAAGATGTCTGATATCGATCGAGTTGCTATTCACGAAGTTATGGAACAACAAACCGTGACAATCGCCAAAGCCGGAATTCATACCTCACTGAATGCTCGTTGTAGTGTTGTTGCAGCGGCAAATCCTATCTTTGGACAATATGATACTCACAAGGATCCACACAAGAATATTGCTCTTCCCGACTCTCTCCTGTCCCGTTTCGATTTACTTTTTGTTGTCACGGATGACATTGATGATGCACGAGATCGTCAAATTTCTGAGCATGTTCTCAGAATGCATCGCTACAGACAACCGGGTACCGAGGAAGGAGCTCCAGTTCGAGAGCAATCCCAGCAAACCCTAGGAGTTGGAGTTGAGCAAGAAGCCGATGCCAACAAACCCACCGAAGTCTACGAGAAATTCGACCAGATGCTCCACGCTGGTGTAACCGTCACCAACGGCCGGGGTGCCAACAAGAAAGTAGAGGTCCTCAGTATACCCTTCATCAAGAAGTACATTCAATACGCCAAATCCCGTATAAAGCCCGTCCTGACCCAAGAAGCCTCGGACCGCATCAGTGAAATCTACGTCTCCCTTCGCAACGACGACATGCAAGGCAACCAGCGCAAGACCAACGCCATGACTGTCCGTACCCTCGAAACCATTATCCGTCTTTCCACAGCACACGCCAAATCCCGCCTTTCCAACCGCGTAGAAGAGAGAGATGCCATCGCCGCAGAGGCAATCCTCCGCTTTGCTCTCTTCAAAGAAGTAATCGAAGACAAGAAGCGGAGTAAGCGTCGCAAGACCCGGCCCCTTGAAAACGAATCCTCCGGCAACGACTCCTCAGACTCAGATTCTGACTCCCCACCTCCTACTTCCCGCGCCGGAACATCACGCACAAGAACTCCTGGAACAGCACGAACTCGCGGTCTAGCTGTTCCCACAAAACGAAACGGTGCATCTTCCAGCGCCGCTAGTAGGAGAAATGGCTCAGCTGCCGCAGCAGCAGCTGACGATGATGAAGACGACGACGACGAAAATGAAGACATCTACACCGCATCACCACGAACCCAACGTTCCCGCCGCACCGCAGGTACCGCAGGCACAATACCAACACAATCACAGACCTCATTTGCATCATCCCTCCCCGCCAGCCAACTACCCTCACAATCACAATCCCAAGAGGAAGACAGCGAACTTGCAACCGAAACGGCTGCTTTGAGTATCGAATCTGCCATTACACCCGCACGTTTACAGGTTTTCCGCCAAGCACTAGGGCAGTTACTAAGCACGGCGTTGTTTGAGGATGATAGTGCGACGGTAGATGATATTGTCACAGCGGTTAATGGGAAGGTTGGTAGTGCGTTTGGGAGGGAGGAGGCGGTTGCTGCGTTGAGGAAGATGGATGAGGCGAATAATATTATGTTCGTATTTTTTTCTCGTTCACTTCACTCATCCCTATTCTTATTAAAAATGAGAACGTCAAACTAACATACGAAATAGGTATACGGATGGCGATCTCGTTTACAAGATCTAGATTCCTTCCTTCCTTCTTTCTCATTAGAAAGAACGTGTGTGTTTGGTTTATTAGGCGTTTGGTTTGGTTGGTTATCAAGAAGAGAGTATGGAATGAAAGGGAAAGGCTGGGCCCAGCTTTGATTGATGGAGTAATGAGATTATGCGTAAGTATGTATGTGTGTTTGAATTATTAAGATAAAATAAGTGAATGAATAAAATATGACCCATCCATTCGTCTTTCGTCCCGACCCCAACCCCAAGTCTATGGTCATCAATTTCTCTCGTCTTAATAAAGTACTGTAAGTGAAGAATCAAAAACGCCGAAGTCCCCGTCTATCTATCCCCTCGCCGCTCGCTCTGAGTCTCTACGTGCCGCATCTATCGATTGAATTAATAATGTTTCGTCCATCCTCATTAGCACATTATTCATCCACTCAACCTAGGTCCAAACTCTCGCGTCTCGAAAATCATCGTGTTACTGTGGCACATCCTCTCCCTTCCGACCTCCACTCTCTACCCAACCTTCGCACTACCACCACCCTTCCACAACTCAACAAACCTCCCCAACCTCTCCTCAACCGTAACACCATTCCACGTCTCCTCTCCCAAATCATCGATTTTCAACACAGGTATACCCACCTGTTCTATGGCGAAACTGGCTGCTACGCTACCCCAGGCGGCTGCTTCGAGGATTTCTTTCCCGCGGGATAGGGCGATGGCGAGGCCGCCGAGGAAGGCGTTGCCGCCGCCTGTTGGGTCGATGACTTTGTTTTTGGTTGTGGCTGAGATGGGGGAAGGGGTGGCGTCCATGTTTTCTGGAGGTTCTGATTCCTGGTCGGGAGATTCGAGTTCGACTGCTGCGAGGTGCGGTTCAGTTTCCACCACAGATTCCCTAGCCACTTCCTCCTCCTTCTCCTGAGAAGACGAATGAAAAGCAGGCAACCACTCCCCAATCCCCGGATCAACCTGCACCGCCTCCCTCTCCAACTCGAAAAATCCATCCTTACTCAACAACCCCATAAAAAGCGCCTCCATATCCGTATCCGGTGTCAACCCGCCCCTCGCATGATTAACCCTTCTCTTCTTCCTTGCCACACTAGGTCTCCTACTCCTTCCCCCATTTTTAGCAACATAACAGCCTTTGTGTCCGGCGCGGATGACGAGGGTGTAGGATTGCAGGGGCATGCTGCCGAGGAGTTGCTCGCACGCGCGTTCGATGGAGGAGGTGTCGATGTCGTTCGTGACGGGATCGAGGCCGAGGGCGGGATCGCCCATGAGGGAGGCGAGTTCGTGGTGGTTGGGGGAGCAGATGTCGATATAGGGGAGGGCGTTGGTGGTGTTTAGGAGTTCGGAGGGGGTGCAGAGGTCTGGGACGGGCTCCCAGATGAAGAGGGGTTTGGGGGCTGAAGGGTTGAGGTGTTTGCGGTGGCGGAGGATGGAGGTGGTGAGTGACTGGGTGAAAATTAGTACTGGTTTTTGAACGATGTTGAAGGGGGTAAGGGGTTGAAGAGTTGAGATTTTAACTCTAAGTTATTGAGGGAGATTTTACTTTCATAGCTCTCAAAACATAGGCCACGAGCTCGGCTGGGGAATGAATATGAAATCAAAAGCAGATTATACGTACGATGCAACGAGATGGTGAGCATATTAAGTGAAATGACTTTGAGAAGAGGAGATTTTCCGTGAGCGCGCTTTCATCCAGGCGCAGTTTCGGCGTAGTGTATTTGAAAGCGCGGTTTTGAGCTTCATCGTAGCCATTCCAACCGCGGGTTGTCAGGCGTGAAAGGTTGGTGCGGATAAGGCAAGATGTGTCCCATGAAGAAATCTGGTCGGAAATAGAAGGAGGGAAGTCGGAACCTTGATCGACGATCCAGGAAACGGTTTTTGAGAGAGGTCCTGGAGAGAATAGCCGTGCTCCAAGGGCGGAATAGGAGCCGCGCCGCCGAGGATATCGAATACGGGTGGTTTGGGAGGGAGATAGTGGATTTCATCTTAGAGGTGTTAGGTTGGAATTTATACTCGTTTGGAAATAATCCTTGAAAATTCGGGAAAAAGAAAAGATGAACTTATAAAACATCATCTTTTTCAACAAAACTTCTCACTGAAGATTAAACCTATGGTTGCTCCAGAAATATGACGGCAATGTGCAAGTAAACAATCCTGGCTTCTGGTAAATGCGGTGAACACTGACAGCAACATCCCAGTCACCCCACCAATCCTTCGCTGGCACAGACGGAGAAGCCAAGAATGAAGAAAAATTCAGAAATGCACCCAAAGGATTACACAGAATGAGAATAGGCATACTGTGGTAGAAACGTTCTAAGTATTCAAGGGCGCAGATTCATGGACTGCCTTGCAGATCTCATAGTGTTAGAAATAGGGGAAAGCAATATAGCAGCAAAACTGGCCAACAGATACAACGCGTGCAAAGCTTTCTCACCTATAATGAACATGCCCAAAGTACAGAAATCGATCTCCTGTTGAAGGCATACTGCTTCTTTCTCCTCCTCCATTCTGTAGTATTGTTGTCATCAGCCCTATGGTCCATGAAATTGTGTGTCAGGAGCGTCTCATCCGTAGAAGGCTGAGATATTGGTGCGCTGTCTCGGGTGTCTAGCCTTGTGACTGGCCTGAGGCACAGGGCATTTCAGTGTAGCAGTGCAGCAGTGCAGCAGTGGATCGTCAGAGCTCCTGAAGCTCCCTGCAGGAAAACACTCTATGGCGCTGTACCTCCGTACCTGCACCTGCATTTATCACGCTCTTTGGCTTCACTTTACCTAGGTGCTCTCTCTTGCGCCCCTACACTCAGTTTGTCATTCCGTCGCTCTCTAAACACTACTGCGGCCACCCATCCTGTGCCGACCACGTCCATCCACAGCCCAAGTTTGGCTTCCTTGGCTTCCCGCAGACAGCGCATCGAACCGTCGTTGATCCTTCCTCAATCCATCCTGTCGCCTGGAACGTTTTGCGGCGCCAACCCTGCCAGGCAAAATGGCTACTAACAATATGCATAACCTAACCACCCTCATCAAACGGTACTGTGATACCTTCATTTTTCTTTCCACAAACTCATTCTGCCGCCAAACAGCTGTTGACCAGCAATCATGGACGACAAAGTCTTACCAACCGTCTCTCGGACCGAGCTGACAGCTATCATTTCTAGGCTGGAAGCAGCAACCTCCAGACTCGAGGATATAGCATCGTCTACAATCGAACCACCGAGACTGAATGGTGCTGCTCCCACACCTGCGCCTACAGGACCTCTGCCTGCCCCTCCTGTATCCAGTCAAGCACCTCCAGCTGCTCCGAAGCTTGTGCAAGAAGCCCTTCCCGAGTCCATAGAAGACTTCGACACGTTCGTCAACGTCAGTGTAAAGAAATATGTGAAGCTGAGTGAGGGCTTGGGCGGGGCTGTCGCAGAGCAGGTATGATGAAATCCAGGGAAAATATTTAGAACCGGGCTGATTAAAGACATAGGCCGCGAGTGTCTTACGGGCCTTTATTAGCCAGCGGAAATTCCTCCTCGTCACAACGAAAGCGAAAAAGCCTCCCATGGAAAGCCCTGCGTTCGGACAGCTGCTGAAGCCTATTCAAGAAGCCGTTTCGGCGGTGCAGGAGATTCGTGAGAAGGAGCCCCGGAATACGCCCTTCTTCAACCACTTGAGCACCGTCTCGGAAAGTATAACAGTCCTGGCCTGGATGCACTTCGAACCTAAACCACACAATCATGTGGAGGAATGTCTAGGCCAGGCACAGTTCTACGGTAACCGGGTTCTTAAGGAGTACAAGGAGAAGTGAGGAATGAAAAGGTCGAATATTGGACAAGTGCTAATAGCTATGCAGAGAACCGAAATATGTCGAATGGGTACAGTCCTATTACCAAATATTTAGAGACTTGATGGAATACGTCAAAAATACATACTCCCAAGGCATTCCGTGGAATCCAAAGGGTGTTTCCATTGAGGAGGCCATCAAATCTATCCAACAATCTTCGCCCAGCCCTGCTGCCGCACAACCAAAGGGGGCTGGTGCTCCACCCCCACCACCTCCTCCAGGACCTCCTCCACCACCCGCAAGATTCGATGAGCCAGCCAAGGCTGCTATACCCGAAGCTGGTGGGCTTGACGCGGTTTTCAGCGAGTTGAACAAGGGCGAGGCTGTTACAAAGGGTCTACGAAAAGTCAATGCGGATCAGATGACGCACAAGAATCCTTCCTTGCGAGCTGGTGCAACTGTGCCCACTCGTAGTGATAGCCAATCGAGCGTCGGCTCAGTTTCTCGAAATAAGAGCCCGCTGCCTGGCAAGAAGCCGAAGCCAGAAAGCATGCGAACGAAAAAGCCTCCGGTTAAGAAACTTGATGGCAACAAGTGGATTATTGTAAGTTTTGAGCGTTGCATCATATCGAGAATTTGCTAATTCCCTAGGAAAACTATGACAATGAATCACAACCCATTGAAATTGAGGCATCAATCTCTCACTCCATTCTCATCAGCCGCTGTAACAAGACCACCATCATGGTCAAGGGCAAGGCGAATGCCATCTCAATTGACAACTCACCCCGGCTATCCTTAATCGTAGAATCCTTGGTATCCTCAATCGACGTTATCAAAGCCTCCAATTTCGCACTCCAGGTTCTCGGTACGGTACCCACGATCTTGATGGATCAAGTAGACGGCGCACAAATATACCTCGGAAAAGATAGCATGAACACCGAGGTGTTTTCCAGTAAATGCTCTGGTATCAACTTGAACATTATCGAAGGCGACGATGAAGACTATAAGGAGGTGCCGCTACCGGAACAGATCCGTACATATATTGGGAAGGATGGGAAGATTGCTAGTGAGATTGTTGAGCATTCTGGGTGAGCGAACTGGAGTAGGAGAGTGGATGGGAGGAAGGTGTAGGGGGTTATTTGTAGGCTAGAATGTTGCATGTAGCATATATGTGTGTAAGATGTTACCTTTCGATCTAGAGTTTGAACGGCCCTGTCTCCTAGAGATAAAACAGGGGACTGTTTGATGGATTAATTTGCATGATATTTTACAGATTCCTCCCTGCCTTGATACCGTTTTTATTATGCTTCCTTCGTCCTCGTTTTGATATGGACAAGTGCGCTTGATTATACTGATACCGTGAGTCGGGATTGTGGCTTCTAGTTAAGTTGCAACTCATCCTGCTTACTCTGGAATTAATACGTGTTATAATTTTAGCTTTTAGCTTTTTGCTTTTTTATTTTATTTTATTTTATTTTATTATTTTGAAATAGGATGGGTGCGATGATAGAGGATGAGTTTTCTGATGGGGAAATAGGATCTATTCTGGGAAGATGAAGATGAGATGAGAGGACGATTTAGAGAGAAAAAAAGAGAATAGAAAAGAAAAGGGAGGGGATAAGGAGGATTTTGTTTTATTGTATTTCGCAGCTCGATACTAGGTTCGGTAGCTTAGTTACCAGATGCTAGGAAGTAGATAATGACTTCTAGGTTAGAGTCTTAAAAAAAACCAAATTTTCTCTTTAAAAATTTTTATTATATTTT
>JAAMPI010000804.1:0-25383 GCA_013054445.1 Cudoniella acicularis | reverse complement strand
AGACCTATGGTGGTGAAGGTGCGAATGCCGAGAGAAGAGAGCAGGGGTCAGGAAGAGAACACCAACCCCAGTGCTCCTTATAGACCCTCTCCACTTGGGATCTAGTTAGAAAATGTCACTATTCCCACTTCCTGAATAACGCTCGTCGATGGTCTGCCAACCATAGAATGCCAAAAGTCACACACTCTTCTCCGCCCTAAAAGATCACCTGCCACAGGTATGTCTCCTGTATCGAAAAGCAAAAGATCTAAACCCTCACCTTCAATCCCTCTTTTCATAAATACCTCGACAAAGAGATCATCCGCGATCCACTTGTCACCAACTTCTTATTCTCAATCCATATGTTTTATGTTTTTAACCGAGTTTCATATACGATGGTTACTGTCACAGCTACCTCGAAAAACTTACTGGCTGCTGCCATCTATGAGGGTTCGAGAAACAGGAATACAAGTAAACAAAGCTTTTGACTCAAAGACTCTTACAAGTGATGAGATTTTCGTGCATGCAAACGCGGTGGCGTCTTTTGGGCTCCATGTGATATCCACGTGACCGGCCCCCTCTCGTCTTCTAGGTTCTGCGCCCTGGTCTGTGACACCATCACTTCTAGAGAGCAAACAGTCAAAACCAAATTCGGATACTGATTGTTTTGAACAGAGATAGCTATCTTTCTGAAATTACTCTTCCAGGAATCCCAGAGGAGAAGAGTTGAACAAACCGGCATTTAAATATAACGTCCTTTTAGCGCGGGGAGGCTAGGGCGTATACTATTATTTATCTTAGTTAGTTTGCTTTTATATATGATCGAAAATAGTAAGTAAGTATACTCTACCTAGGTAGGGAATACCCTGAATTCTCGGTAGTGAGTACGCCGATTTCTAGGAGTGCGCTGGATTCTAACGAGCCTAATCGTATCGGTCTGTGCGTTCAGGGCACTTTACTAACGAAATATTAGAAATCGTAAATCGTAGTTTATAAAAGCGTAATTTACTTGTTTTAATTCTTAAATCCTAAACTAGAAGTAATAATTATTCTTAGTGATTTTATAATTTTCAAGTGATAGCGACAAATTTAGTTTTCGATTGCCTGACAGCGGGGTCACGAAGCCTGAGCATGCCTGGAAAATGCCCTGAACGCACAGACCAAAACGATTAAGCTCGTAAGGAGTACACTAAATTTGAGGGAAAGCACTGAATGCTAGGAAGTGTGCTGAACTCTAGGGAGCAGGTACGCTGAATTCTAGGAAGTGGGTGCACTAAATCCTAAGGTGCAGGTACCCTGAACTCTATGGAGCTAGTGCCCTGAATTCCAGGGATTGAATACACTGAATCCTGTGGGGCATACACCCTGAATTCTAGGGAGTAAGTGCGCTAGATTCTAGGGAATAGGTATACTGAAATTCGGCAAGTACGCTAGTAGTGAGTTGCCTTAAATTTAGCGAGTAAACCGCTAGGCACTCCTCTTATCTAGTAATAAGAGACATAACAAGACCTATAAAAGGCTTTAAATATAAGTCTAATTAATACTATAAGTAGAAAATTTAGTTTATATTCTTGAATCTACTGAAATTATAGACTCTAAATAGACATCTTATAACTTTTATAAGTTTCGTTAGTATATCTCCCTTAATTCCTCGGGGAGGCGTGTTTGCGAGTGGTCGAACCGCGCGGGAGAGTCTTCTCGGCCCACTTTAGGGCCTTGTAAGAGCACGAAATGAATTTGTTGTTCCGATGCTTCTACTATTATCTCACGGCCCTCTCGCAGTGATATGATAGTCCTGTATACACCCTGTGCCACAAACAAGACCAGAGAGAAAAAAAAACAGTGATGTTGAGTTTAGACGGTATGAATCAAATTACGGCTCGTTCTAAACTACATACGAGAGCCCTGGCGCTTCTACCTTCGACCGAAGTCGAACTCTGTCTGTCCTTCCCAAATCCTCCTGCTCAACAAGCCATCCCCTTAGTCCTCTGTCCTGGGTCTTCGGTTCCTGATTACTGGCTCCTAGGTCTCTGGCTCCTGTGGCATGTGTTCGTTTTCGTGTGTGAGAAGAAGAAGGGGGGGAAATCCTAAGGTAAAAAAGGAGAGCAGAGGCTTGTATGCCGTGCGACTGACCCAGCAAGGCCTTGCCGCTGGCCGTTCCCCAAGGGTTACCTTGCAACGTGGGGAACGCGCTGAACAGTCAACTACTACAGGTTCTCCTCCGCTGTAACTCAGTATGGACTGGAACAGTCTTCCAGGACTTCCTGGAAAAGCACTTTCGTAGGGTATCCTGCCTTTTCACGCTCGACTGAGATCGCAATTCACAATGCTAATGCTTTTGAGATTATGACCGGAGAAGACAAGAGCTGTTGCGTTACAGAGAGAAGAGTTTGAGTTAACGCACTGACGAACGATACGAAACGAAACGTCGATCGAACGAAGCAAATATATATATGCAAGGAGAGTTATGAAGCCAGAGGTATTTTTGCGCCGTGATGTCGGCAGAGAAGCCATAGGGTTGCTGAACTTCCGAATAGGGAGAGATGTAGGTATTATAGAGTTGTGTTCTGTCGCTGGAGTTAACGAGGCATAGGCAGGAGTGAAGTTCGTGGATCGAAAGCTAGATATGCGAAAAGTAGGTATGGCTTCAAAATTGCGGTTTCGATAAGTGTGAGAGCCTTATCCGAGGGGGAGTGTCGGGAAAAGCAATTATTAGTACTGCCGGTTGTGTGGGGTCCATAAAAAGCCTCACCTTGAGCACCCACTTCTTATTCTTAATCCATCACTTTTTGCCTGAGTAATATCCTCACCGCTACACATATTGTTGCCTTAACACTACTATCCACCATCTGCCAAGCCACCTGCATTGTGTATGTCCACCGTAACCGGTGATGTTCCTAGGGCTGCCGGGTGTTGTTTTTTGTTCCAAGAGCTGTCGGGTGTGTGTGCTCCTAGAGCTGTCGTGAATCTGCTTTCATCGAGCTCTGTGTGTTCCTGCTCTAGCTCGTGTCTGCTCTTCGCCAGCTCTAGGGAAAATCGGCTCCACAAGCTGCTCGTACAACACGGGGTGAGTCTCAACGTAAGGGGTCCGCACCATCGCAGGATAATTTGCGCCTCTAAGAGAGCAACATGCGGCGTCACAGCGGATGGAAAACCTGTGGTTGTAAAGAGAGAAGAGGGCTGAGAGACAGACCATATATCCCCATGCCTCAGGCACCACGTGCTCTTCCAAATCTTGTATGACATGAAGCCTCATCATACTCGGTGCAGTATTTTCTGAGTTTGTTAATACTCCACAGCCGCAAAATCACTCAGCTTTTTAAGCAGAAAGTAATAGCTAAGTTATCGAAGTAATGAAAGCTGTTGATTATGACATACGTAAGTTTATTATACCGGTACTGTGAGTGATTATGAACTATTCTAGGTTTAAATTTTTCCTAGTAATACCTAATCGAGTATTCCTGGCTCACATTTAAGGGTTACATCAGGACTGAGCTGGCGTGGATTGGGCTAATCCGAAGTAATACACTACATTCAAAGCTTTGCAGCCTGCACAATCAATTAAATCAGAGCCGCAACATATTCGCTGGGGAATTTTTCATCTCAGTTTGATAGCTCGTTTTCTATGTGAATTTAATCACTGTTCACTATTAAAGTTCGGTTTTCCTGATATTTCTGGTTTCGGAGCTGTGGTGTTTTGACTTGGGGCACAGCACATGATTCGTGTTTGTGCGTTTGCGGAAGGCGCGACAGCAACAACGATGAGGAAACCAAATCAACTTGAAAAGTTGTCGTCCACCGTCAAACACGGTTTGGTCGCGTCATGCTACAAATTTCTCCCTATCACTAATAATTTCTCACTAACTTGCCGCACTCTCAAATTACAGCTATGGCTGATGAAGCCTTCCCCTATTCCGATGTCTTTGATGATGATGTCCATTACGCCGATTCCATTGCATTTCTCGAGATTGTGAATGAAAACCACGAAGCAATCCAGGGTAGGGCGCATGATCTTCCCAGCACTGTTTCTTTGGGTCTGATCTGCTAGACATTTCCATTTATCCTGGACGAGATATTCGGGTTGGCAGGGACAGCAAGTGGTCAGTCTGCTGCTTTCTTTTCATGGCATTCTGTTCACACACGCTCAGCTATCATCGCATCGACGACCCTCGCGTCTCGAAACAACATTTCCGCATTTATTCCATCATCTATGAGCAAGGACAAGCTCAGGAGATTCCACCACTCGTCTACTGCGAAGATCTGGAATCTTCAAATGGAACTTATATCAATGGTGTCCTCATCGGTATCATTGGCCGTGAGCGCATCGGACACCTGCTCAGTGATGGTGATGTGATCGAGATCCGTCCTTTCTGGAGATTTCTTTTCCATCAGCCAAGTTATGATACTGTTTCGCGATCTACTACCGAGCTTAATGATCTTCAGGTACCTGCGCTACCCCAACAGCACATATTTCCGCTCATCAATTACAGCACTTCCAGGAACGATACACTGTTTCCGACCGAATCCTTGGCAAGGGTCATTTTGGCGCGGTTTATCTGGCAAAGGAGACTTCGACATTGAAGCAGATGGCTTGCAAGATTGTCAATCTTGACGTTGCTAGCAAGAAACATACCCAACGGAAGTCGTATCCCGAGGAAATTCAATCCTGGGACGTACAGCTTCGTCGGGCAGCAGAAGGCAGGCAGATGGCTACGCGTGAAATCAAGATTCTATCACGGCTCGACCATGTAAGCATTAAAGCTCTAATTCTCGTTGCTTCCCTCCTATCACTGACTCACTTATCCCAATCCATGCTTTTCTAACAAAAACAGCCTCATATAATCAATCTTAAAAAAGCTTTTTGTGGGAAAGACATGCTGTGAGTGTCCAAACCCCTTTCGACAGAAACATGCTGACGATTATTAGATATATATTCACAGATCTCGCTCCCGGCGGAGACCTTTTCTCTTATTTGGAGTCCAACAGTGGTACACTGGAAGATTGGCATGCCCGAGTCATATCTCGCCAAGTAGTCTTGGCCATCAAATTTATGCATTCGAAAGGAATTGCGCACAGAGATATCAAGCCAGAAAATGTTTTGATCATGCAAACAGACTATGGAGGACGTGTTGTGTTGACAGATTTCGGGCTTGCCAATTCTGTAGACACTCGTACTGGAAGACTGAAATCTATCGTGGGAAGTGAAGGCTTCATTGCGCCGTAAGTGCCCTTTTCATGTAGCCGGAACATTATCTAAAACAGACAGCGAGGTGGAAGAAGATAAGGGTTACACAATGGCTGTCGATTTATGGTCCCTTGGCGTTTTGACGGCTTGCCTACTCACCGGCAACTCCATGATCCCACGAGACGAACTCTCCCAGCTCAGCCAGGTCCAGATAGCAAATCGATTTCTCGCCATCAACGATACCTGTCAGAGGGACCGATGGACGACCCTCTCGGAAGGAGCTCAACGCTTTCTTCGGGATCTTTTTGTCATGGATCCTGCCAAACGAATGACTGCTTCAGATGCCCTAGAACATCCTTGGTACAAAAAACCTACATCGGAAGCAGTGTTGCTGGAAGATCGTTATCATAAAATCATTCGATTTTGGAAGAAGCGTAATGAAGACGAACAGGTCATCGAGAATCTTCCTGGTCGGATTCTACCTCAAGCCGATGCCAGAGTTGGACCAAAACTTCGGAGAAAACTCCCTGATGTTTCGCAGTCGCCATACTTCAGTCTGGATCGCCACCTTTACCAGCGGCCGCAACCCACAAGAAGGACTATCCTAGAAACTCTGCATGAATCAGGATCGCATTTTCTACCCTCTGAAGGCGTGAACATCGATCTAGGGCATACCGTAGCTCGAAAAGAGCGAGACGTACGTGTCATTTCAGTTAGCGCTAAGGATTTGTTCGGCATGTCACAGCAAATGGACCCTGTCACCCAGTCCGAACCCATCATCCAATCCAAGGGAGATCTCTGTGAGGTACTTGTAGATTTGACAAGAGATGCTTCAACGTCGGGCATTGAGCTGTCGGCTGCTAGTAGTCGAGATGTCTTTGAGAATTCAAGCGCTGAAGAGAGCCATGCAAAAAGCCAAGAGCATGGGGATCGGAAGAGGAAGAGGTCCAGAAAAGAGTCATGGGACCCGGAGGACAGGAGAATCCACAGCAATGTTTCAAAGGCACTACCGCCATACACATCCGCGAAGATATTTAAGGACGCAATAGCTAAGGAGAAGCAGAAAGCTAGAAGGGAGAGCAAGAAGAGGGGCTTCTAGGTCTGCAAAGTCGCGGATAACTTGCAAGTTGCTTGTTTATTTTACTTGTCATCCATGCTCGTCTACTAAAGATACCCATTTGCATTGCTAAATTAGAATACTGTCACTATTTAGGCATAATAACGTGCAATGTGCTATTTCGACTGAGACTAGTTACACTCTGATTCTGATGTTTAAAGACAAAAAATAAAGCTGTTGTTGATTAAGACAAAGAAACGACTGTAGTTCAGGATTCGCTAGTCGGTTTTCTTTATAGTTCTACCCAAGTTTCTTCTTGTTTGGAGAAAACATTCTTTATCTTCTGGAACAATCTGTCCCCCCTCAAAACAATCTCTTATTAACAGCCGATCTATCTCCCCTTCATTTAAACCTTTTCTCGCATCCATGCCTGAGAGGTGTTCATAACACACAACATCATCAACAATACATACTAGTTGCACAATGGCATCAACCCCGCCACCGTCGCCAATTAGCTTGCGTTCTCGCAAATACAACTCTTGTTCGCATTCCCATCAATCCCCACCATCTCCACCATACTCGCCCCCGCAGCCCGACCTACGATCAAAACTAGCACCACGGTCCTCCGGACCATCAGTTCAACTTTCACCATCTCCATCAACACCCGCTGTCTCCGATCTTTCCATTCCAAACTCTACCTCCTTTTGTTGGCCAGTAGAACATGAGGAAAAACTCCCAAAACTACATCCTGTACGGGAACTTCTTCCACGAAACTACGAACAACCCATACCAACACCACTCTCCAACCCTCTCAATATCCCGATCGTGCCGGTATTCACCAACCCTATCCCCAAACCCAAATTCTTGAGAGGAGTTATCATATTCCCTGGCTTCAGCGCCCTGGAGAAGCAAGCCGACCCTCCAAAAGACTTGAGGAAAACCAGGCAAGGAGAGTCAAATCAAAGAGTTGGGTGTTTACAGTGCGAGGTAGAGGGACTTAAATGTAGTTTTCAAAGCTCTTGGCAGCGCGAAGATTGCTGCGATGAAGTCATCCGGACGGGCATAATCCCTAGTCGGTACACAAAGGTAGGCGAGCGGTGCTGCGCCAGGTGCAAGAGGAACGGAGAGAGTTCCTGCATTGTTCGGTCTCGGCCTTGGGTTGTTGATTGCTTGGAGAGCCCTTGGATATGCCCCAGCCTTTCCGCGGAGGAACTCGCAGAGAAAATTAAGGAATTGGAGGGAAGAAAGCCGGATAAGATGAGGTTTTGCCCGGCACCGCCAGCAACGAGACTGGATAAAGAGGGCAAGAAGAGGTTGAAGACTGTTCTGGATGGGAAGAAAGGAATTAAAAAGCCGTTTTGGTGGTTTGATGTTATCCCGACGGATGAGGAGAAGGAGGTCCTAGGCAAATATGGCTGTCAGAATACTCCTCATCTTGTCAGCATTCTCATGAATGCAAAGGTGAACTGATCAACTGGCGGGGGAGGGTAAAAATGAGGATTTATTGAATTGGAGGAGTGAATTTGGAATGTCAAGAGATTGACCAAACTTTGCTATTTTGAATCCCCCTTTATATGGCAATCAAGTCCCGGTACTTGTCCTCGCATGGTTCGCGTGGCTGGCTTCCACTCATACCATTCCATAGATAGATAGTCAATTGAGATATCAATCAAAAAACAATTTTTGCCCTGAAAATATTTTGCAATCTTGAATTCTATTTTGTCGCATACCAATTTGTCCTCGCAATGTCTCGCAAGTTATTATCTAACCTATTTTGGCTCTGCAGCGCTCATATAATATTATTAGTGACCACAAAAGCAGAAGAAAACTCCAAACGCATTACCCGTAGCTTCTCTGCTCCCAATTTCCTTTTTGGTCATATAATTACAATCTAGCAGCCATCCTATACGCAGCAGTTGCCTCTCTCGTCTCCTCACGCGTTTCTAACTCTGGAAACCCATTATCTTTTCTAGGATCGTACATCTTGGTGCTAATCCACTCGTCGAGTTCTGCATCGGAGAGATTGCGGATGGAGGGCTCGCGATCGAGTCGTTGGCGCTGGGCTTCTCGAATTACTTCTCGTGCAACGACGATGCTGACGGAGCGGATGCGGTCGAGAGAGGGGTAGAGCATGCCAGAGGCAAACTCGTCTTCACGAAGGGTATTACTGAGGGCTACAGCTGAAGTGTAGATCTACGGCTTGTGGTTAGATGACAGTAGTCTGAAATATGGGGAAGACGTACCATTTCTTGACTGATATGTGCTGTCTTACAAAGAATGGAGCCAAGGCCGATACCGGGAAAGACATACATGTTGCTGCGAGATAGGTTAGTTGAGAAAATCACCAGAATGAAGACAAACACTTACTTTCCCTGACTAGCATGCATGACCTTGCCATTGTGGATATAATCCGGGAATGGACTGCCACTAGCAAACATAGCACGCCCATCGGTGAATTTCATAGCCTCTTCAAAAGTGCACTCTGAATTGCTAGAGGGATTTGAAAGAGGGAAGATGATGGGTCTCTTGTCCATTGCCGCCATTTTCTTAAGGATCGATTCATTGAAGATCCCACGCATTGTTGACAGGCCCATCAAGATTGTTGGCTTGACATGATCGACGATTTCCGAAAGGGTCTTGAATTGTTGTCCTTTGTTATCATCCCGGGAGAAATAGACCTTATGTTGTGCCAGCTTGTCCCCTCTGTCATTTGTAATCAAGCCCTTCATTATGTTAATATCCTAGGTTCCCCCGAGATGTAGAGAACAGCCATACCTTAGTGTCAACGAACCAGAAGCAGCGCCGAGCTTCATCTTCTGTTAAGCCTTCCTTCATGAAGTATTCAACAATCTGCTTGGCAACTCCAACGCCTGCACTTCCAGCACCCATGAAAACTGCTCGCTGATCCTTTACCGGAGTTTCGGAGTTTCGCAGTGCGGCAATGATACCGGCCAAAATAACTGCTCCAGTTCCTTGGATATCGTCATTGAAGCAACAGTACTTATTCTGGTATCTCTCAAGCGCTGGGAAGGGGTTCTTGAAATCCTCGAATTGGACCACAATTCTAACCAGGGTTAGCAATAGCAGATTCAAATGAGGAGCAAATGATTACCCAGGCCAGACTTCATTCAATGCAACCATCAGTTCGTCCAAGAACATTGCTTCCTCCCTCTCAGAAACTCGGGTCCTTCTACTTCCCATATAGAGAGGGTCTTTGAGGAGTGCTTCATTGTTGGTACCCAAGTCAATCGTGAGAGGTAGTGTAACTTCAGGTCGTATTCCCGCGCAACCGGTGTACAGTGCCAGCTTTCCAACGGGTATACCCATGCCATTGATGCCAAGATCGCCAAGTCCCAGAATTCGAGAGCCATCTGTAACCACAGTCATTTCTACATTCTGCTGAGGCCAATTTTGCACGATCTCCTTGAGGGAGCCACGATCCTTGTAAGATAGGTACAAGCCTGGAAAAAGTCAGCGTAAAATCATGTATCTCCCCGAACATGCTATGAAGGCTAGTCGCCAGAGCGGGAGTATGAGCGCTATGGAATTAAAATTGATCTAATTTTCATCAAGAAGACTCCAATTCTCACCTTCGGGTTGCTGGTATATCTCCGACCATTTTAGGCAAGCTTCACCAACTACCGGGGTGTAAATAAGGGGGGTGAGAGTCTATCTCAACATTAGCTTGGTCACGTGCTCAACAAAAATCCCAACATACTGAAAAGTTGTCCAGAACTAGACGATAGAAGAGGTGAACATTGGAATTTCTCAGGTTGCTGAGGTATATGTATTTCTCAATGGGTGAGGTTTTCGACTCCAATTGCTTCATACCTGCATCGGGAGTCAGCATATTGACTTTCTCAACAATTTCGGGACATCGGGGAATGGTACATCTCTGTGCTTGAAGTTCGTAACTTTCGACATTTGGAGGAGTAAGACCAAGAGTTCGGAGGGACTTTCTAGTTTCAATTGAATGCGAAGTATCTGGGTGGCTGTTTTGTAGTTGTTGGTTAGGAGCAGGCCTCCTTGATTGGATGTGTTGACTCACAATGCTCTACTTTGTCGGTACGCTGTTGACGACTTCGAAGGTCGAGGCATCTTGCTTTGATGTGAGTGACTTCTGGAAGCTTTCGGTATGCGAGGAATTTTTATCGCATTCTGGAGAATGCGCTGCGATTGAAGGGTCTTCATTTCCGGAATTTGTGACTCGAGCCCTTTTTCTGCGAGCCTCGGCTCATTAACCAAACTTTTGTCAGTGAGGCGAGGTCCAAAGAACGGCAATGTTAGTGAGTCGTGTGGCTGAGATAACTGATGTATTAAACAGGCCAAAAGTGGGAGGAATTGTGATTTTTGGACGAGGAGAAGATTAGATTTGAAGGCCAAGAAAAAAAAGGCTATTTGGGGCAACGTAGAACACTTTTCGTGGTGGCTTCTGCATTCCGATACACCGTTGCAGTGCAGCTTTTTTCAAGCCCGACATCCAGTTTCCCATGCATCAATTCGATTACCGACTCATCGGATTTCCCCAACACTCCGTCCGTTAATCATTAGCCGTCGCTTCCTACCTATCCTCAACGCAATTGCTTGAAATCGAGATGAAATCGAAACACGATCACGTGCCAGTAATAATTTACCAACGCAGGTACAAGCCTTGTTTACGGACTCACCGCTGTGTTGTTCAAGGTGCTTTTAAGCTATCATGTCCTTCTCAAACACCCAGCCGGTGGCGGTTAGCTTCCAATCGCGCTTCTCAGAAGCAGCCCAAATACTGCGTCCACTGACAACGAATGCGACATGACATGTTCGTTTATTGATCTTTTGTGACAAGTTTGATCCTCCAGTTAATAAACTCGTCTGGGAGAATGTCCCCATGACCTGTTTCTTCGATCTTGAATACCTCGATCGTTGAGGAACGCTCTTTTCTCCTAATTCGCCAGACACCATCGCCTGTAATTGTGGCCTTCAGGACTGTTTTGAATTAGATACCGCAAGGAAGCTCTCAAACAGCACTTACAATCGAGTAATGAAGATGCAAAATTAATGCACATGTTCCCGTCCCATGTTCCTTTTCCTCTTCGTTTGACTGTCCCGGGAATCGATGCCGTATCCATCTCCTCGACTCTTTTAAGGAAACCATCGGGAGTTCGAAACCCGACAACTATCTTTGGAACACCCAAAAGAAAGGATTGAATCCAGAACTTCATCAGCTTCCTCTCAAACGTGACCATATCTCTATCGTTTCGAATGTCGGCGCTGGTTTTGAGCTCAACCCAGTTTATTGGGCTACCATCTGTAGGCTTGCTATCCCAAACTAGATGTTGTTAGTAACAAGAAGTACGACTCAAGAAGTACACACCTGCATCCACTTCACCACCAAGGATCATTACCGAACTACCGATTCCGGTCTTTACTACAGAGCAATATTGAGCGTGGTTATTCACAATCTCATTCTCTCGATTTTCGATGTAGTCTCTCGGGGTTTCATGCCAAGTTGCGGGCAACAAGCACAATGTCTCAAACTTGTAGCCTTCAATTTGTTAGCAACAACTCGTGTGCAACGGGATTGGCTTGAGCATACCCCAAAAACTCATCATATCCTGGGAAGGCCGGCTAGGTTGTGAGACTTGTTGTGATTGCCTCCTTTGGGACTCGACTTTATATTTTTTGTTCTCCTCAACGAAGCTATTCAGGTCAGTCTTGTGATACCGTGATATTAATACTGATGACCGTACATTGTACCCTTCAGGGGATTAAAATCAGCTCAGTTTCAAATTATCTCAATGGCTGTAAAGTACCCACCTGGTAGTACGTGGCGTTCATTTCGAAACTGTTAGTGAGTAAGTAACGATTGCATGGGAAGAAGTTGGGGTTCTGACCCGTCTCTATCACTAAAAATTGCTGCCATGAACTATGCCATCTTAATAATTGCCTTTTTCTGCTGCGAAACAACTCACTTTCGTCATCATGCCCCGCCACGTGATAATATCTGCTTCCACACGCTGTCCAGCCTTTTGCTCGTGAGCCATTATTGTTTTCAACAAGCTATCGAGATGCTCATCTTCCTCATCGTCAAGCTTCTCAAAAGTATCAAAGCCTTTTGAGAGATCAGCGCCTAAAGTAGGCGGGTAGTAATATCGAATAGATGAATCATCCTGGCGGAATTGATGTTTACCATCGTAAGAGAAGCATGCTATTTCCTATGCATTCGTAAGCAAATAAACTTCCAAATGCTATGAATGTGCGTTGATAGTCCCATGTGACATTGCTTGAAGTTAGCGATAAAATCTTCGGAAAATGTAAGAACAAGAAGGATGTGATTAGCGTCAGAATCCTTCAGATGAGTTGCGTGACTATAGAATAATAACAATCTTTATGCTCCACTGTTCGTGCTGTGAGGTTGGCTCGGCCATTCCAAGCACGAAGAGGAAGGGGGCTTCTTACTCTCGGACGTTTAATGGCAGCACTTTGACCGACAAATCGGCCAATAGGCTGGATATCGAAAGTGCTACTCATTTTTGTGATCCTGCTTAAAGCGCATAGTGAGCGCATGTGAGATAGATGATAGCCTTGCTTTAATACAGAAGAAGGTTTATTGGATGCTGGAGGAGCGTTGCTACCCCACAAACAGCCGAAGCGAGCCTCAACTCCATCAACAAACATCTCAAACAATCAGCCTACAAACACCATTCCAACATTCGTTTTCCTTTTTGCGGCAGATCATCTTATCCTCCAGACATAAATACAGAGCGGTAAAATGCCAGAACGACACCATGCAGTCACAAACAGCACAGGTCACCGCAGTACGGGCGGCGTGCGACGTAACCTATTCCACCATCAATTGAGCAGGCGTCCTACCACCTCTTCGACTTCTACATCCGCCGAAACCCTCAGACTTGATATCGATCACGAATCAGATACATCGGAAATTGTGATTAGGGATAAGAATGGGGAGTTTGAAATTGGGGATCCGCCGATGCAATCATTCGATGATCAGGAAGAGGGAGGGAACGGGGACACACATGAGGATGAGAGTAAGAGAGAGCATCGGTATGGCAGGAGGTCAAGTACTGATTGAGAATAGAGGAAAGACAGCGTTTAGCAGATGCTGTAAAGCACCATCAGCGCGACAGAAATCGAGCTCCTAGTGAACCAGCAGGTGGGCAACTTGGTATTTTTCGGAGTTATTTGCTGATCTATACTAGAACTCCTCGAAGCCGTGAAAACAAGCCTACGAGCAAAAGTTGCAGCTCTAACAGAGGACAACTGGATGTACGAGGCAGAAGAAGAACCTATCGTTCGATGAAACAGCACGAGTTCTGTTCAAGTTTTCACAAGCGTTTATGATACCCAGGTGTCAAGGGAACAGGGTTTTGGGCATTTCCATAGCGTGGAATTCAGTCTAATCCTTCTGCTGCTAGCGCCGATGCTCCTACAAGTTTTGGTTGGGGTTTTCCAGGGGCGCCTCCACCGCCAAACATGCTTCCCATCATGTCAAACAAAGGATTGCCTTGCCTTGGCCTCTGGATGTTGAAGTACATCTCTCCTATCGAAACCAACGCCTCATCCCATATTCCAACTTCGTTGATATGAGTTGCATATTTGGTCTTCAATTGTTTGAACAGATCCGCAGCTCCCTTCCGAACAGCGAATAACAGTAAACCCAAGAAGTTTAACAGTGGCAGACTTGGATATACTCGCATGTCAGAGCTGCTGCTGCTGACATCTTGCACAGCCAAGTTCTTGTTCTCCTCCGTCAGTCTGCTGGTAAATAGGCGCAATGACTTGGATGCGTCGCGAACATTGCCAGTAATAAGATATGGGAAAACTGCTCGAGCAGCATAAAGCGCAGCCGTATGCGAGTCGTCTTGGGTGTACCACTCATACTCCATCTTTACAAGGACTTCGGGAGAATCTTTCGTGCCTAGCGTAAGGTGCCTCTCGGCCTCGTAAGCCTCGTGCTCCTCCGCATATAATGATCCTGCAACGTGATGTAAATCTGGTTCTCCGGCTGGATATTCGCCACATTTTGAAGACCATCTGCCAATTATCAGCTCTGCATTTCCCCTCCACGGAGGTTGAACATACCCAATCATCTCCCCAATAAACTTCTTCCTTGTAGGCTCCTCGGGATCAAACTGCCGCAGTAGAGTCAAAAGTTTCCCTTTGTTGCTGGAATCAGGCTTGAGCTCCGCTTGTTTGTACACGTCAATCAGAAACAATCCCAAATCGCCACCGCTGCCTCCCTGGCCAGCTTTCAGCAACGAAGATGCGACATTGAAGAGGATGTCTATAGCGGCAGTCCAGTTCTCTTGTTTGACATATCGCGCGGCGACGACTCTAGTTTGCTGTTGCGCTTCGTAGAATTGTCCTTCAGTAATTCTTTGGCAGGTCAGCAAACAAAGGGAGAAAACTTTCTAAGGCTGAAACTTACTTTCCCTGGAGTCGCACAATGATCTTCTCTATTTTGGCGCTCATTGTTCCTGATTCTCACTATCTAGATAAAGTAGGAAGAGTCTCAGCCTTTGCAGAGACAGATGTTAGAGCAAGGCTGGTGTGGATAGTGGGGACGGTCAAAGTTCGGATAAAGACCCCTGTTAGTCCCCCTAAAATTTGTGCTATTTATATTTAAAAATAGGAAAGTTTTCCGTACTCGCACTCTTGGTTTAGGTACGTGAGAATAGAATTACTTCACAACTAACTTTAATCTAACTCTAATACAGTGGTAAAATCAGCGCTTCCCATGATGTATATCTTGTATGCGCTGGCCCCGGGGTAAATACTGCTTATTTCCCTGATGTTGTAATCTTATTAACATGCTTTAACAGTTCGATTCCCGGAGGGTGCAAGCATGTGTAAATATGTTCTTTTTTGACATTTTGGAGTATTTTCTTTTTCTGGTTTCCCTTTCAGAGTGGCACATCGCTTAAATCGCCCCGCTCCACATCCTGCGAATAAGAAGGATTCAGAAGCGGATCAAATACATAGAACTCATCTCCCATCATAGTATATACAAAATATAAGCTTTGTCAGTTGATGATTTCCTTTTGAATTTTCCACTCTTAATAGTGTTGAAGCCCTCAATCAACCCACTATGGTTTCTTAGGTGGGTTCTTGTTTAGAACCAATATTCTCAGACAGTTTAGGAGCGAACTTCGCTCACAAGTTTTCAAAAACACCTTCTTGAACTTGTAACAACTCCATTAAATTCATTGTAGGTCTAGAGTCTTTTCTAGGGCGATATACTAATCAAACAATGGTTGAGCCAAGCAAAGATTTCTAAGAGGGTTCTTTGACCTTCAGGAACCCTGAACAAAGTAATTGCCGTCACAACGCTCTAACAGTCGAGAATATGCTTCTTAGCACGATTCCCTGGTCACAACATAGGCTTTGGTCCCGAAAACACGGGAGAAAATGGAAAAAAGTGGAAAAGCCCTCGGCAATTCCCCGCATTTTCGGCCGGCGCAATTATGGGACACAAATGTTGTGGCGTCGATCTTCATCCATTTTCGGGATTGCTCCGACTGCCATCCTGAGTCTCTCCCCCGTGTTTGAACGATGGCGTTGAATTTTCAAACATCCTTCCTGGCCTCGCAAAGTGCTGACTCGGAAGCCGCAGTTTTTAGCCTCGGTGCGACCCCTTTTCTCCAGACATCGGAGACTTCGGCTTGGTTTTTCATCGCCCAGGGGTGCCTGCCGTCGATGAGTCCACTTCTAATTGAGCGCACATGCTCCCGCTGAACAATTGTCCAATCGACCGTGGTTTCAAACCTAAATTTGGAAGCTATTCTGCACATGCTCTGCCGGTCAAGTGTCAAGAGTTTGGCAGTTTCCGAGGCGAGCCGCGAGTGTGCGATGAAGAAGCTAAATCCCATGCTTGTCCACCCCAATAACACGCGTTTTAACACGGCAAGGTTTGCGGAGAACAGTCTCTTCAGATACAAGCGAGGCATGCGAGCAATATAATTTGCAGAGATCGACATCCTGCCCTGCACGATTAAGTAGATATTGTGGAGACCCAAAGTCGAGGCGTCTTGATTTTGCCCTTCCCCTTTAGTGAACTCTTTCTAGACGTCAAATTTTCTATACTATTCCATCCCTTTTTCTTTGCCTCCCACGGCAGAACCCTTCTAAAAAGTGAAGGAGGGCTTTTCAATAATGGCTGCTGAGAACAGAGGTCCTCAGGTTGAGGCGGTTGCCATTCTCTTTCTTACACTCTCATGGGTTTTTGTTAGCCTACGATGCTATGTCAGGTCCGTTATTATGAAAAGTTTTGGTGCTGATGATTGGCTTGCTGCTGCTGCTTTGGTATGTGTCTGGATTGCAAGTTTTCTCGAATTTTGGTTTCTTCAAATCCTTCAAACTCAAATACAAGGACAATCCTCGAATCCCAATCTCGGATGACTGCCAACAAAATCTTTTTTCAATACCTGTCCCGGCTTCCAAGATTTATTTAGGCCCTACTTACTAACTAAGCACAGGTGTTGTTTTCCCTCTACTGTACATTTGTGCTGTTAGGAGTAAGTTCGACGACAGTCAACTGGTATAATTTCTCTACTAACTTTCCGCCGCAGGTCCGCTATGGAACTGGACAGCATCTCGACAATCTCCCTAAGGAAGATATCCCCATAGCCGTAAAGGTACGCAGCTAAAACTTGAGTATCAAAGTGTCACCGCTGATGTTTAGCAGTGGTGGTGGTGCTGCGAACTGGCTTACGGTATGGCCTTGAACTTTCACCAAATTCTACAATACGTCTGCAGTAACTACGCAAGCATGTCTGCGCAGAACTTTTGCACCTTAGGCATCGGAAATAATCCCCAGGATGCTTGCTGACAACTCTGCAGTATCCTCAACAACAGTTATAAAAGCCAGCATCGGCATATTCCTCATGAGGATATGTGTCAAAAGGATGCAAATCATCGCTATCTGGGTCACCATGGGAGTCGTCATATTATTTAGTGTCTTTTACTTCTTCTTGATTGTGTTTCAGTGCCGTCCGTCGACCTACTTTTGGACACAATATAAAGGGGCGTCTGGATCATGCGTTGACCCCAGTGTCATCACAAGTTCGACATATGCTCATTCAACTATATCTGCTGTTGCCGATGTACGTATTCCGCTACGAACTTGTAATTCTTCCCAAGATGTACTTGGGTTTTTTTTTTTTGGAATTCTGTTACAAAAAGGGGGGATAAAAAGTTTCGAAGAGAACTCCCAGATAGCTGACCTCACTCAGTGGACACTCGGCATCCTCCCCATCTTTCTCGTCTGGGATCTCGCTATGAATCCACGAACCAAGGTATCCGTTGGTCTCATTCTCGGGCTTGGAGCCATGTAAGGATCCCCAAGACAATCTCAGCTCATAAACACCAACACTGACATCCTAAACAGCGGCTCAACAGCAACCATAGTCCGAATCCCATACATCAAACAACTATCCCAAGGTGACTTCCTCTACTCTACCACCGACGTAGCAATTTGGTCCACCGTCGAGCCAGGAATAGGAATCACTGCCTCCGCCATGGCGACACTCCGCCCTCTCTTCCGAACTTTCTTCGCTCGTTCCAAGCTCTTTGGCTCTACGCCAGTGCAATCGAGCAATACTACACCTTGGCCTGCTTCCAAAAGACCTGCACGGGGGCGATATTTTCGTAGTGGGAGTTCGGCGGTAGATGCGGTAGCGGAGGAAGAGTTGGGGTTACGGAGTGATATCGGGAAAGGGGTAGGGATCACGACTGTGATAAATAGCACGAATGTTAATGAGCTGGATGGAAAGGGGAAAAGGGGGAAAGGGGGGAAAGAAGAATACTGACACTTTGAAGTGGGGGCCTGTGGGCGTGGTGGAAGGGGATAGTAGTGAGGAATTTTTACCGATTCAGAAGGGTGCTGTGAAGAGTGATTGGGGTGTGAGGAAGACCACGGGAGCTAGTAGGATCCATGAGAGGAGTAATAGTCAGGGTTAAAACTTTGATAAAATGAGAAATTGTGTAGCAATTATAACTGGAGCTTGGTCAGACAGAAAATAACACTCACGGTTTTATTGTTAGCTTGTCTTTCTGTCGATCTATTTCACATCTCTTCTAAATATTAAACCATGCGCGATTAGATAGAACCACTCGACCTCTAAAATGGTTGCTCAAGTGATCTGTTGCCATTCCAATTTCATTGCATTTTGCATCCTACCTTTAATCACCTTCTAGATATATTCAACGTCAAATACCTCAAATACCACTTGGAAATATATAAATACCCGAGATACCCCTTTTTATACCACCTCGTAAAATACATCTATTTCATAGGTATTAAAAAAGAATGAGAAAAGGCTCGTAGAACTCATTCAGATGAAATCCTAAATAAGTACATTTAAAAGTAAAATATCTTGATTGATATGAGTAATTCAAGATTTTAAGATGATTGTCGACTACCTCGCTTTTATTTTGGATTATCCTGCCCTTGCTGAAGTAGCACTTCAGAAGTTGAAATTAGTTCCGGTGGCATTTTGGGTATTTGACGTATTTTCAAAAATGTTCGATCCGTCAAATTCCACTTGCACAGAAAATCTCGAGCTTCCTCTCATATCCGGAGCCCAGACGAAGAGAAGTCCAGATATGGCTTAGCTAGGGGATATCATTTGATAAATGAGATGTGCCATTTCGATACCCATCTGTTACTGTTACTCAGTCATCATAAAACTGGACTTTTGTAGAAAGGCCCTCTTTTTATATCGAGTAATTAAAATCTTTGGAATGTAAGTTGCGAGCGTACCAATAACTTCATCCCTTTTAGCGCTAGAAAATGCAAGTCCGAGTGAAACCACTTGAAGATATCCTGCGTGACGATTGCTCTTGCTCCCATTTTGCGGCTTATCCGCCATTCAAGCACCACAGCAATTGTGATGCTTTGAAACACTTTTAAATCTCTCTATATTAAAATATAATCTACGCCGTGGTAAATTACCAAACAATACCCGTACAAAAAGAGGTGCAATACCAGATGATACCGGGGAACTTTACTGAAGAAGCCTTCCGAAATATTTAAGAAGACATTATGAAAATACACTTATCGGTTGATCGACTTTTGCTTGACTCCTATGATTTCTAGATCCAAGATCTCACGAGACGTGGCTGAGCTTGATTGAAGAGATAAATATCAATGGGTTATAATCCCAGTCTGGAGGACAAGAGAGGCAAATTGATGACGTGGCCGGCAAGAAAACAAGAGTCAATGATGCGACATCTCTCAGCTCTGTTTAATAGCGGGATTGAGACGCCATAGAGAAGAAAGGGTGATTTAGCTTTTGGCTTCGGCACAGGTATTGCTGATTTTAACATGTTGTCGTGAGGTATCTATGATGGTTGATGCTTACTACGTCTCAAATCAATTCCTTATTAGTAATGCTCTTTTCTACTGATCCCTAAATGTATGAAGATATGGGATCTTCACATGATATGTCTCATATATTAATTCATTTGGAAGTTAATTATAATTATCATGAATTCCATTGATGTCCGTGTAGTGTATCATGATGTTACTCGAAAAGCGAGAACCAATTTTCGCCACATATCTGATACTGTATGGAAAATCCACGAACGCAGGGACTCGAGTGACTTGACAAGAGAAAATCATCTAGAGCATCAACTTGAGCAGAGAAATATTGAGCTGAGCAGTGTTCAGCGTTTTATATAATAAATGCCTTGCTAAACAAATTCAGGCATTTTTGCATCATCGCCAACGACTGATCATACAACTTCGTTGGCTCTTTAAAAAACATGACTAAGAACCACTTCACTTGGTGTTACCAAAGCGATGGCAAATTTCAAGAGTATCCTGAACTCGGAGACGAAAATGCAAAGTCAGTCGGGCCCATCCGTGATCCCGCAAACTTGAAGATGGTGCCACACGCTTGCGTCTTTCCCTCTACTTACTGATTGGCACGGATATTCTCAGAAAGAACCAGGCATCGTTCTCATTTGACCAGGCTTCGTCACCCACTGCCTCAATACCAAGGGGAATGAAGTTGTTGCAGAATCTTATCTTGCCGAGACGCAACAGGCCGGACTAGGCTTGCAAAATCTGCAGACTTTTGCTGACGACGTGGCCGTGCGGGTATGGGGCCAGCAAGGGGCTCGACAGTTCGTCTCGTCTCCAGAAACCCCACTTTCACTGTGTAACTCGAGTGTGGAGGTTGCTGCCGGTAAAATTGGACGGCTATTTCGGTTCGTTCCGGCTATTCTCATGTGAAGTTGAAGGTAGCCGCACAAATACGAGAACCAGATCGAGCCCAAAAAATTCATTCCCTTTTTGGACAGGGAAGAACGACATGTACAGTATGTGATTTGTATCCATTGATCTGTGTCTATGCTCTGGCTGTTTCCAGTTGGAATTTTCTGCACTTCGAATGAGTAACCCTGTTGAAAAGATAAGGCCGTAAAGGCTCCGCCGGGATCTTGACGAGTCTGCCTTGAAGAAATTCGCTTAATGCAATGGCTTCCTCACTTCTCGGATTTGTCCGAAAACTTTTGGGGGTTGAAGTGGCAAGAGGAGGCTGCCAGATGATCAAGGCAGGTCTCAATGATCACTTGCATCAAGTATCCTTCCAAACATCTCTATATCTCGCCCATTCCTCAAATCCTACAAGGCTTAGCAATTTGTATGTTCTGTTCAGGAGTTTCGGTCGGTAAAGACTCACCTAATTGTTTGAGATAGTCATGCTCTGTAGCAGTCACTCCGTCAATAAACATTCTCTTCATCCCTTGGACTTGTAGATTTTTCACACAGGCGTCGAGTAAGCCGTTCATAGCTGGCAACGTATTGGAAGCTGGTAACCGTCAGTTCCAAATCAATCGTGCAATGAAAATGCATTCCGCTGCAAAGTTAATTGCACGCGAGATTGGGACAAGCGCTGGAAATGAAGATGCGAATGCTAAAGGGATTGCAAAAAAAGCTAGTGTTAGTATTTACAGAGCTCCCCATTTTGCGTTAAAATAATGTCAGCCATCTTCGAGTGTGATAGCCCTTCCTTGAAGTGCCATGTGGGAAAGGCATTTTAGAATGATTGGTCTTTCCGGGGGTATATGCCAGTCGCTATGATGGTCCAGACAATGCTCGATAACATAAATTCATGCTGAATTCTTGGAACATCATCTGGGAATATTTGCGAGGGGTTGAAGATTATATCTACTTGCCTGTGGGATTGAACAATTCGAGGTTGGAAAAGAGAGTGAAACGTACGGCTGATACAAATACAAGTAACCCCTCCTACATCACCGCCAATTCGTCCAGCCCATGGGAGATTAGATGGTATTGGGCTACCACAAGATGGTGTGTAGGTCAGAGCGGTCGCAATTATCTCGTTTTTTTCCAGTCCTAGAATTATGTCCTTGACGTTCGGGCCATTCATAAGAGATGTGTATTGGTCAAACCAGCCCATCTTAGCTTGCTTTGCTGAACTTTGTTCAACCAGATCAAGAACTTTCATCATGTCGTCCTGTGTGCACGGCCTGAAACTCGGTATACTCGTCGAGGATCCAACACTATAGGGCCACTTGGTAAAGTCAAGAACGAGATCGTAGATGGCCTGTCCTTGTCCAGGTACTTCTTTGTTCAACTGCCACCCTCGACGTCTGAACCATTCTTCATTGAATTGGATGTCAGATGGAGGGCCGTACAAAATTCGTGGAAATGTGCTTCCAAATTGTAAACGTATAACACCTCTTGTTCTCTTGAGCTGAGTGACTGCATGGCTATGCAGGCTCAAGCCAATTCCAAGTTGGCGGTGGGTTGATCGAACAAGGAGCATCGCGACAGATGCTATGAGTTTCTCCCCTTCTTTGTCAACGTATGCAAGATACGTTGCACATATACCGAGTATTACTCCAGTCTTTGTGTCTCGAACAACATAATGTTTCGCATAGCCTGGTCGCCGTAGCAAGGAAGCTAGTGTGGGTTGATCCAGGGTAAAACGCCCATTTATGTTCTGGTTCCATAATTCCAGCACGCTCGAGATGTCCCTGGATTCGTTCCATTGCTCTACGGGCCACAATCTGGGTGCCTGGGAGTCTATAACTGGAGCGCTTGATAGTTGTTTAGGCTGAGTAGGACTCGGCGAAGGTTGCTCGCCAAAAATCAATGCTGCGGTGAACTCTAAAGCTGGGGGTGAGTAGCCTGCGGTCTGTATCACAGTTGGGAATGGAATTGCTTGTGTCGAATCGATTGGTGTACAACACACCACGATAATGCAAGGCTTATTGTCGCTGACTGCGAAAGTGACTTCTGCGTACTCCAACGGGATTTGTTGCCCAGGCTTCAGAGCGAAGCACAGGATAATTACATGGCCCCGCTTTATGAATCCAAGATGGGTTGACGTGATGCCATTTCTAGGAGATCATCAGTATTCGCAGACCATAAAAAACGTATCTCATATTCCTAACCTTTGAGTATAAGGGACTTGACGGATTCTCGAGTGTCTTTTGGCTAGTGAGCGCCCAAGAGGCTCGAAAGGATCGCTGAGATCGGTTGGATCTGGGTTTATTGGAATAACAACTGGCGTTAACAGAATGATTACATCCGTCTCCTGTAAAGACCTGATGTGGTGTAACCAATTGCTAGCATCTCGAAACACAATGGCTAAGGCATTTCCATTTCGGGTGGTGTTAGAAGGGCCCGCTATGGGAGAGGGTGCTTCCGGTTCATCATCAACGGCCCTGATATAGTAAGACAACTTTGTTTGTGCAAATTATTATTTGACTTTGGTCTTACATTTCATCCTCATCTTCTGAGCTAGTTGACTGGCGGGTGTGAGATGATGTCATGTCTGCAAGAGGCTTCTATGTTAAGAGTAAACTTTTCAGCTTTAAGGATGCGAGCTTGGAGAACAACTGACCAGAACGTTTTATACCATGCGAGGCTCTACCTTAAATTAAGGCTTTGGGGATGTCTAAAGCTGCTCAGGCATGTTTAGACGAGCTTGTCTTTGCACAACATGGTCTTCTGGCCACCATCTAGTTGAAAATTTCAAGAAGAGAATTTGTGACAACCGCTTAGGTAAAATTTTGTCTTCTGATATCCGAGATCAGACACGTATGTATATGGGGCTCGAAAGTTGCTCGTAGGCGATGAGTGAGGAACAAGGCGCCGGGGAAGATTGGTTGAAGTTGAAAAATGGGCAAAGCAGGCCACACAACTCGATATCTCCACCCTTTGTTGACGTTTACGTGATCTTCAGTGTGCACGTGCTCTGGTAGCACTGAGGTATTCAGAACTGCGATGGTCGGGCCTGCCGGCGGCTTCGCAAGTGGCGGCGAAGTATCTTTAAAAGAGCCTGAAATAATTAGCTCGCAACCCTGGTAAAGCGGACCTCTAAAAGTGTGAAAATGCCACACAGAGTGACACTTTAATTTATGCTTTGTGTAACTGGATGCAGAGGTACATGTCAGGACGCTGCCCTGCAGGTCAGGGATAGTGGAAGATTCGCAAGGACTCACCTCAAGACAGCCAATTGTTGGGCGTCTGGAGCCCTCAAAGCGCCTGAGCAAGAGCGAATCCGCGGCAGCGGAAAATGCGCGCCTTGGCGAATCAGTCCCGTAGCGCCGTGAAAGCAGGTACTTGCTGCGCAAATAATGGATATCTCAGGTGGCAGGTCGCGTAGGCACGAGGTACAGAGTACAGAGTACATGTACATGCAGAATTGCCACCGCGAGCCTGAGAGGCCCTTCAGGCCTTCAGCGTCTTCAGCGCTTCAGCCTTCCACCCTTGGGGCGCCGACCGGCCGTGCAGCGGGGAGCGGGGCACCGAGGTCCTAGAGATGCTGCGTTGTCTTCCGCTCATGCTGCGGAAGGACCAGGACCAGGAGCGAAAGAGGGCGACGCTGTCACACAATCTGTCGATGGTGTGTGATCACTGTGCTGGGTGCTGTGCTGCTGTGACCCCGGCGTCTAGCGGCCAGATCTCGGGGTCCTGAAATCTACTGTGTAGGCTGTAGGCTGTAGGCGGGAGGGAGACGGTCGAGGGCAAACCAGTTACGAAGTACTCGTAACCAGGCAGACTACTCAGGGTAGACGGTCGAGGGGAGCTTCCAAGCACGAGTACTTCTTACTTCGCCTGCTTCAATCTGGGGATATGGGGCAGAACTAGCAGCAGAACTGGCAGCAGAAAGTAGGATCCAGATGACTGAGGTGCACTCCCTCACCGCATGTCCGCATTTGGAACATTGCCCTTCACGACTCGCCAAGTTGTCGCTTCCAAAGCCTGCGCTTCGCGGTCACACAGCAGCAATTTTGAGCAGAAAAGGGGGGTCCCACGCGATTCCCAGTGCGGTACATGTACTGTATCCAGATGAATGCTCCAGACTCGCAGACTCGCAGACTCCACAACCCCAAGCTTTCAGGCCCTCGTCGTCCCACAGCCGCCGGTTGTACTCCGTACCACTTGATGCCAGGCTGTCGTCGACATTGCCACAGATCGAGCTTTGTACGACGCAGACCCGTCCGCGAGTCTACGGGTTCGCCTGCTTTTGTCGGCCGGCGTAAGAGGCTGCATTGGCAGAGCGTCTTTGTCGAATAGCGTCCCTCTTCTCCGGAGCCAATTCTCTTTCTGCCACCCAGGGTTGGCGGGGAGTGCATCGCTCTCGCTGCAGCTCGCGAAGCTTCGGGTGCTTCTGTTCTTCCCATCAGCCCAAAAGCAACGTGTCTGGCGGTGCCCTGACTGCCGACGAGAACTCGAAGATCGTGGAGTGCCAGGCCCAAAGCCATATTTTGGTGAGGCCTCCCCCGTCAGAATCATACGATGTAGAAATCCAAGCCTCTAACATCTCCAAAAGCTCCCGCATCGACACTGCATGCAAGACCAAGGGGGAGTCAAAGAAATCCTAGGGAAAGGGATAATTGAATGTAAAGCGCCTTTGCCGGCTCTGGACTGAGAAGAAATATTAATGCTAGCCGCGAAACCACACTCGGGGTCCCACGGTCGGTACGCGGGCCTCCCATAACTTGGGAAGCTCGCTGTGTAGAGTGTGGAGGAAGCTTTGTCCGGTAAAAATCGGCGGGAGTCGAGGTTGGTGTTGCAAACAAGAGAAGCAAGCGAGCCTTGATTACCAGTTGAAACCCCTGCCGCCATCCCTCTCGACGTTACACGAACTTGTCTGACCAGGACGGCGGACGGTTGCCC
>JAAMPI010000803.1:0-25426 GCA_013054445.1 Cudoniella acicularis | reverse complement strand
GATGGTTAGTAAATCCATTTAGACGTTTGGAATTTTTTTTAATTGAACGTTGAATCTTGGTGCTTCAACATCCCTGTCCAATAACGGGAGAAGCTTACATTATCCTTCCACGGTTGCAAGTTGGCTAAGGCATCGTCGATATCTGTACCGCTTCGCTCGACTATGAATGTACCGAATCTTCCTAAGATATGATCCAAATCCTTTTCACTCCAAACACCAGGAGTTGACTATCAATAGTTAGAATTGATGATTCCAAAAATCGAGGCTTGTGGAGTATGACTCAACGGCTGCTACAAGATGAATGTGCCGAAACATTTGTTTGCAACTTACGAATAAGTGTATTACTAGAAGAGAAACTTACCATTGTTTGTATCAGGTCAGCTCCAGCCAAAAGAGCGATTCGTACAGGCACTCTCGTGCCATCTGGCCGCTCTGCACCACCTAATACTTCATTGATCTCATGGTCGAAATGATCAAGGACAAGGGCTGTGGGCGTATATTCCGCTTGAATGGCCTCCCAAGGATCTACCATCATCCACTGCGATGTCTGATCAACAGCCAATTCGCACATCCTCAGCCTGCAATCGTTAGCTGTCGTTTTTGGCTAAAAGACAACAGCCATACCTATGCGTAGAATTTGCGAGACCAGCCTTTTTATAGTGGTCAGACACCTAGGAAACGGGGGAGTTAGTTTTTGCCTTTCAAATGTGGAAGTGTAAAAACAAAGGCCCCATTGACTTACAGGTGATAGGTATCCTCCAACTAACTCGAACTCTGTCTTATTGAATTTCACAAAATCTGAGGCCATTTCAAACATTCGAAGATGTAGATACGTGATTGGTGAAAAACTGCCACATGCGACTAGAACAAGAGGTTGGTGGGATGTTTGAGTAAGGCGCAATCTATGTCGTGGGAAGGAGTAGTTGGCTAAAGTTTGGGCCGCTGGAGACTGCACAGGTAGATTGGACGCCATTGTTATGGATATGACAATTGAGAATTTCGGTGTTGACGGCGATGGGGTGCTATGCCTGTTGATGACGAGTTGCGATCTTCGGAAGTAGTGGGGAGAATAGCAGGAGAGAGGAAGCGGTCGATAATGACGCCGCGCAAGCCAGGCAGTTCGATCCAGAAGGGTGCGAAGGGTGGCGGAATGTCTGTTGAAAGTGCGAGAGACGCCAATGTTCTTTTCAAGATGGCAAGATGGCAAGATGGCAAGATGAGAAGAAGTGAGGGAGGAGAGGTCGAGAAAGAGATGCCAGCCTCTTCAACAAGTAGTGGGGGCGGGCTTAAGGCAATCGCTCCGCCCGGAAACGAGGACGAGGAGGGGTTTTAATTGCACCAGGCTCGAGCCAGGATTGCGATTAGCTCCCCGCTCTGCCTAGCGGTCGGGGACAAGCATTGCGCTTCTCGATGATAGATTCAAAAAAGTTTCACAGGAAGCCAGTCTGACGTCGGCGACAGCATTTTCCCTACTGCCTATTAATTCTCTTCCAAGCTGAGTCACTCTGCATCCACGCTGCACACCGTGCAGGAGCTGCCTGGTGAAGCCCATTTCTATTGATCAATCCAATGACCGCAGGCAGTCAAAATTAAATGTCTTATTCCCCGGCTTATACGAATCGTAGGCGGCTTTAACAAGTAGGCAGGAGAAGGTTTAAAATTTGAGTTGTGTCTCCATTAATTATCTACTTAGAACATTTCTATCCTCATGTTACCTTTTTTCTTGGACAACTAGCGAGACTATACCTAGGTAGCTTCAAGACGTTGGTGTTTCACTCTCAACCTTACTTGTTTTCGCTTGTTATTCTATGGCCTTGGTATTTGCTCAGATAATTAAAAGGCGATCTTGATGCCCGTATTCTGTCAGATTTTCTTTGGGTGTTAGGCAGGTAAGCTCACGAACAGTATGGAGGTCTGAGCCAGAGAACCCCAGTTTCACTGTAGTATAGATTCACAAAATCTTCCAATGAGAAATCCGCCTCTTGCCTTGGTAAGTCTGACTCACTTTCGTAATTTCCTAGCCTACAGTTAACAAAGCAGAGTAATTTTACTACTGTAGCGTGTTATTCTGGTAGCACTGATCTGGCAGTTCCACGTAAGATCGATACGGCTCTTTTCGTGATCACTGAGATATCTATAATGACCACCTTTTATGTTACCCAAACTCACTAATCTGGACAATTGGAAAATGCCCAATACAGCAGTTGAAGTCTTGTACTGTAAGTACGAAAAACCCAACTTCTTATAATTGATGAACATTTTGGACAACATTACAGTTTGTCCAAAAAATAACGGCTTATTAGATAGAATACTAGAGTCAACTTGGGCGTCTTGGTTCTGGCGATGGGTGATGGTAGGGAATTTTATCGAATAAGGAATTTGTAACGCCACAGCACTCAGGTAAATTTCCGACGATTGTTTGCGTGAAATTTGACTCCGAAATCCCTTCTTCAGCTGAGCAACCTCACCCATGATTCAAAGAGAGTCGAAAAAGTTGACCAGGTCTCCGCAAATAGAAGCAAATATACTAGAGTGGTGGAGAGTGATTTGGTAGTCAGATCTAGCTCAAAGAACAAGGCTTGCACATGAACATCTTTCATCAGTCAATATCATTGTCGTCATCTGTTGGCAGTGTTCGGGAGGCGGTATTTTGAATCCACTTATTCAAAATTCTGAACATATGTTGTAGTTTCAAAAGTAATGCTGAATATACACCTTGTATGGAGTAAGTTTCGTCCGATCAATTTCTCGAGGTCTCAGCCAAAATCCAAAGTTATCACGAAAGTTGGATTTTATGAAATGCCGAGGAACCGGGAGGTACAAGACATCAGTAGCCGTAATTTTACGACGATAATGCCAGAGTTGTATCAAAGGTTCAAGAGATGTATTCTCGAGATGGAAAAATTCTGCTTCGTGGCCCGTGAGTAGATCTGTTCTTGAAGGTGTGGTTCGTCGTCGTAGGAAGCTGAAAGGATAGCGTCAGAACTTCAGAGCTTCAGAAGCTGCATGTTTCCGGATATGCGTTGCAAATGGAATTGTCCCCCGTTGCTTTTGATCGCCGTGGAGAACTTGTGGACGCGGATGATCTGCTGGGTAGACCAGGCTGGTGTTTAAGTTTGGGGTCGCTTCTAGACAAGCGCCCTGTAGCGCCGCTGCAAGGATTACACCATAGCCAACTCAGATAGATATCCTCCTCATATTGCAGGTCGGTGCCGGAGCCTTTCAATCTTCCCATGCCAACAATCCTCCCTCCCACATTGCACTCCAAATACACAGAAACCTCTGCGATTAGGACAAACATTCGTCGCCTACGCTAATGGCGTAAACCGATGGCATCTTCGCAGCGCAGATCGGAGTCACATTTCGATAACGACCCAGAAACAGCAAGATCATTGTCCACAGCAACTTCTATTTCTGCTTCTCGGTACAATACCCCGTCCATTCACCTTCTGTTTATTTGACCCCTTCCCATCACCACTACTTTGCATCTTTGATCCATCGCACACTCTCACGACGTTCGACCTGTTGTGCAGAGGTGCCGGACCGTATTGTAGGCGTTCATCTCAAACCAAATACTCATGTCTTCCAGAATCACTCGTGCGTCCGCCAGACAAGCAGCCAGCTCATCGGAATCATCTGGTGCATCCGCAGGAATTCCTGTAGCTGCTGCTTCGTCTATTCGGTCACAACCCTCATCTCGAAAGCGCAAGGTCCCGCCACGAGAGCCTAGCCCAGCACCCGAGCCTGAATCTGCGAAGCCGCCGTCCAGACGCCCAAAGCGACAGAAGGTGACTGAGCCTGAGCAACCTCCTCCGCCTGCAGCAGACGCCCCATCCCGTAGAAGGACCGCGAAGGGAAAAACTCCTGCGGTGATGTCGAGTCCTAGGTAAGTGGAGAGAGCCTTCTTCAATGCCCTGTTCAAACTTTTGACATACTTTAGTGATTCTGCTGGTCCATCCAACGAACCCCCAACTGTGACAGCCAGCTCTTCAAAGCGAAAGTCATCTAGAAACAAGAAGGGCGGTCAAGGTACGTCTTAAACGAATCTCGTTTCCTTGCAAGGCTAAGATTTTATGTAGGAGATACAACCGTGAACACACCAGGATCCACACGCCGATCAAAGAAGACGAATACTAGCAACAAAGATGGCGATACTGCGATGAGCAATCCCTCTGACGAGAAACCTCCCCCGGCAGATGACGAAGAAGGCAGTGATGATAATGACGACGAAGAAATGGCTCGCACCTACGAAGGGAGAGACGAGGACGATGATGATCCCTTCGGGGGCTTTGGAGGATCTGGAGGACCACCACATGGCCTTTCGAGTACATTAAGAGCTCTGAGTGGCATGATGTCAGGGGTTTCTACCAGATTACGAGATATCTTGAACAACCTGAAGCAGAAAGATGACCCTTCAATCCAATTGATTGCTCTTCAGGAGCTATCGGAAATTTTGCTTGTCTCCACGGAGGACAACCTTTCTGGCCATTTCTCGCCAGATTCATTTGTTAAAGAGCTTGTGGTTCTTATGCAGCCATCGGAGTTTGGAGAGGAAAATCCAGAAATGATGCTTCTAGCTTGCCGCTGTCTTGCCAATTTGATGGAAGCCCTACCTGCAAGCACCGCAAATGTGGTTTATGGAGGAGCAGTTCCGATTCTCTGCGCAAAACTCTTGGAGATCCACTACATTGACCTGGCAGAGCAAGCTTTAAGTGTAAGTGGCCTCAAACTCATTTGCAAGATGTCTGCTAACTCGAATTATAGACGTTAGAAAAGATATCCGTCGAATACCCTGCATCCATTGTGCGCGAAGGGGGATTGACAGCTTGCTTGACCTACCTTGACTTTTTTGCTACGAGTACGCAGCGAACTGCTGTTACAACAGCTGCGAATTGTTGTCGAAACATACCCGAAGATTCATTTCCTGTCATTAAAGATGTTATGCCCATTCTGCTAAACGTCCTCAGTTCCAATGACCAGAAGGTAGTTGAACAAGGGTCACTCTGCGTATCAAGAGTTGCCGAGAGCTTCAGATACCATCCAAACAGGCTCGAGGAGCTTATCAGTACCGATATGCTGAAGGCTATTCTTCGTCTTCTTCTTCCTGGCACTACCAATCTAATTGGACCCAACATACATACCTCATTCCTGCGAGTTCTGGCTTTCACGGCAAAGGCAAGTGCAAACTTGTCCGCCGAGCTCTTCAAGATGAACGTTGTCGAAACCCTATACCAGATTTTGACTGGAGTTTCACCTCCTGGACCAAATGAAGATATTGCTTCGAAGTTGGACAGCGTTGTGATCATGCAGGCTCTTATTCACAGACCACGAGAGCAGGTTATTGAAACACTAAATGTTATTTGCGAACTTCTTCCTGGACTTCCGAGGGAGTCAAGTGCGGCTTTCGATGAAGTATCTGAAGCCGATATTGGTTCAGCTCCACCTAATGGATCATCATCTGAGTCCAGAAAACAGTCAGCGAACGACAAGCGTATTGAGCTGCTAGAAGGATGTAAAATGGAGGTCAAGCGGTTCGCCATCATACTCTTTCCCACTTTGACTGATGCCTTCTCGAGTACTGTCAACCTCAGTGTTCGCCAAAAGGTTCTCACAGCGCAGCTCAAGATGCTTTCCAATCTGGATAAGGACATCTTGCTGGAAGCTTTAAGATCTGTGCCGTATGCTTCATTCTTGGCCGCGATTCTGTCTCAGCAAGACCATCCCAGTCTTGTGAACTACGCACTCCAGGCTGCAGAGCTGCTTCTTACTCGATTAGATGATATTTATCGCTATCAGTTCTATCGTGAGGGGGTGATTGCGGAGATTGCAAAGCTTAGCAGTGTCGACTTGATTGAAAAATCTACCAACGGGGAGTCGCCGACCACTGAAGCAATTGAGTCATCGGGATTAAATGCATCTCCAAAGATTACCGAAAAATCCGAGCCAGTCGAAGCAGGTGACGATGAGGATGAGGACTCGTCGGATGATGATGGAGATGAAGACAACGAAAACGATGATATTCCAGATGACATTAGTCAGTCGCCTGCAAGCTCTCGAGGTTCAACGATGTCTTTGGACGGTCCACCGCGACATGTTACATCTGATGCTACGAGCATGCAACAACTTATTTCTCAGCGAGCGAAGAAGTTCTTGGAAACTCACGAGACGGAGAAGAATAGCAAAAACATGAAAAAGAAGGCAATGAAGATCTTGACTAGCCTCCAAACTTTGGCCTCAGATATCGAGTCCCATTATTTACACCAGGAACCCGGAAACGGCATAGAGCTCTTCACAACCTTAGCCTCACATTTTGATGGCGACGTCTTAGAAAGTGTCACCAGTGCCGAACTACTCAATTCTGAAGTTGTCAGGGTTCTTCTCGATGTTTTCAACAATCCCGATGAACGCTTGAGTAATGATGCTCGTTCGGCATTCTTAGAGGTTTTTATGGGTCGGACTGTCGCGAAGAAGACAAAAATGACTACTGCAGACTCTCCCGCTACCCCTTTCAGCGTTCTCATCCACAAATTGCAAGATCTACTAAGCCGGTCAGAGCATTTTGAAGTAGTTACTGTCCACCAGAATACTTTCGATGGCAACAGGAGCAGTGCTGCATCCATGCTTGCAAAGCAAATTCGTCTTAAATTAGTAGCCGATGAGGATTCCGAAATCCCACGGCCTTATCGCAATATTATGGTCTCAATTCATGCGATTGCAACCTTCAAGGCTCTTGACGATTATTTGCGACCAAGAATTAGCATGTCGGAACGTCCCCGAGGCTCGAGAAGAGAAGGTCTGTCTGGCGCGTTAGCAGCACTTGCAGCAGCAGGCAACATCCCTAATCCTTACTCTGGTGTTCCTTCTGCTCAAGCCCGTCTGGCTGAACGAGGTATAGCTTCTGCAAACGCAGCAACTCCTACGGCCCCTACACCTTCAGGCTCTAGAAGCTCACGGAAGGCTAAATCCAAGACAGCGCCAGCTGCAACACCTGCCTCCGAAGGGCAATCAAACTCCAATACACCCCAAGAAAAGCCCACCTCTCGCCGATCGAGCCGACGACACCAGACTCAGACTGAACCATCTGCTCCGCCTCCCCCCCCTGCAAGAAGAGGATAACTTAGCTCGGGCACTGGAGTGTGCTGATGAGCGACAACTTAGTGATGACGATGACATGGAAGATAGTGCCGCACTGGATGCTATCGTGGGAGACCTTGACGATGAGATGGAAGAAGGCTCCCCTCCAGATCCCACCGCGGTTAATTTAGAAGTCGCTGCTGGCGGTAAGGTCACAGCGCGTAAAGATGACGGAACTCGTGTCGCAACCCCTTCACAAGTCCCTGGAAGCAACCCACGAACTTCATCAACCCTGCAGTCCTCTACAGCTCAAGCTACGTTATCCACACCTAGTACGTCATCTCGACCCATGTCATACGCGGCCGTATTCAAGCTGTCCCACAGGATTGGCACATTGAATTTAGTTTGGACGATAAAGTCATCTCCAATGAGACTACAATATACAGGGCTGTACACAGCACATCTTCTCCAGTGGATGAACATACAAGTCGAAGCGTGTGGTCTGCTATTCATCCTATCAAGTTCAAGCGAGTATCAGGGCCTCCGCCACCAGAGCCAAACTCCCTCACCCAAGCCGCAGAAATCAGTACCGAGACAACAGCATCAGGAATTCCAGCTTCATTGGATAAGCATCCAGCAACATCATCCATTCTTCGACTACTGAATATTCTACACGCTTTGAATGCGAATCTTGACGATGTCTTGGCTGAGAATAAAGACACGTTGAAGCTTAATGCCGAACCATTGTCTCAGTTCGTTAACACAAAGCTCACAGCGAAGCTGAATAGGCAGCTTGAAGAGCCTCTCATCGTTGCTAGCAACTGTCTTCCAAGCTGGAGCGAAGACCTAGCTCGACTTTACCCCTTCCTATTCCCCTTTGAAACCAGACATCTATTCCTCCAGTCTACGTCATTCGGGTATGCTCGATCAATGACACGTTGGCAAAATGCTCAATCTGCAGATGAATCTAGAAGAGACCGACACCGCGACGAGCGACCGTTCTTGGGTCGTCTCCAGCGTCAAAAGGTTCGGATCTCCCGAGCCAAGATTCTTGAATCTGCTTTGAAGGTCATGGAGCTGTATGGAGCATCTCAGAGCATTTTGGAGGTAGAGTATTTCGAAGAAGTCGGAACCGGTTTAGGCCCTACTCTTGAATTCTATTCCACCGTCTCAAAAGAGTTTTCTAAAAAAAAGCTCAAGCTATGGCGTGAAACTGATGCCAATGAAGCGGATGAGTATGCATTTGGCGCCCGTGGACTATTCCCCGCACCGATGAGCGAGGATCAAGCGTCGAGCGAAAATGGTAAACGGATATTACACCTCTTCAAGATGCTTGGAAAATTTGTCGCCAGATCAATGATTGATTCCCGGATCATCGATGTCTCTTTTAACCCGACTTTTTTCCGCATTGGCGATGGATCCAAGACAGTCACTCCATCTCTGGGAGCTGTGAAGACCGTTGACGCCCAGCTGGCAATGTCTTTGAAGTTGATTAAGAAATTTGCCGTGGCAAAGAAAGCTATTGATGAAAACCCGAATCTCACACCAGCTCAGAAGGTTGCAGAGGCAGAAGCATTGCAAGTTGATGGTGTTCATATTGATGATCTCGGCCTCGATTTTACACTTCCTGGTTATTCCACGATCGAACTGCTTCCAAATGGATCCACAATTTCGGTGACTATTGATAATGTTGAACTTTATTTGGAGAAAGTCATCGATATGACCTTGGGATCTGGCGTCCAACGACAGGTTGATGCGTTCAGAGCCGGCTTCACACAGGTGTTCCCGTATTCTGCTTTGAGCGCTTTCACACCTGATGAGCTCGTCATGCTCTTTGGTAGAATCGAAGAAGACTGGTCACTAGAAAGTAAGTCTCCTATCTTGAAATACCAATGCTCATTGCTAATATATGTCTTCACAGCCCTGATGGACTCGATTAAGGCCGACCATGGTTTCAATATGGATAGCAAGAGTGTCAAAAATCTGCTCCAAACCATGAGTGAGCTCAGCCTCTCTGAGCGGCGAGATTTTCTTCAATTCACAACCGGTAGTCCCAAACTTCCAATTGGCGGTAAGTTGATTCCGATCTAGTGAAAATCAATCTGCTAATATACTTTAGGCTTTAAATCGCTTACTCCTATGTTCACTGTGGTTTGCAAACCAAGTGAGCCTCCTTACACATCCGACGACTACTTGCCTAGCGTCATGACGTGTGTCAATTATCTTAAACTGCCTGACTACTCTGATTTAGACGTTATGCGACGTCGTATGAATACTGCAATTAAGGAGGGACAGGGTGCTTTCCATTTGTCTTAAGCATGTTCATATTGTGGGTTGATGAGCTTGGCACGCATGAGTTGGAGACTGGTCTCAATCCCAGGCATTGATTTTACGAAAGATGACCAATTGCTTCCTCATCATATTATGTATTCACGAGCTTCTCTGAACCATGTTTCTTTCCCCCCAAATTTGGGCTGGATGGTTGAGTCAAATTGCATGGAAGGTCGTTATGGCGCACTCACAGCGGAAGATCAAATAACTGGATGGGTTTAGCTTTTTGTGCACTTCATTAGATAGATGAACTTGAATTCCCTCCATAATATGGACAAAATGAATCAATCCACTTATCATACTTCGCATTCCATTTTGACGGTGGTTGACAAGTCTTCTTGTACAGACTAGGTTTAACTAATAAACTCATAAGTAGGCAGTCATCATGTATTGATTTCCAAGCAGATTTTATATTCCTATGTTAACAGCCCACAACCCGATTCTCTCTGGTGGTGGTATAAGGAGAATACTGGTACTTCCCGCTATATAGAGAGGCTTCGTTTGCTTAGGTGGATAAGATTAGACAGTGAAGCGAACTTGGAATAATGTTGAAACACTATCTTGACTTACTAAGGTTGTGGGGGCTAAAAATGGCTAGCGCGCCAACCGATAAGAGTGACTTCTTGATAATCGATACACATGAACCAGCAAACACAAAAATCTTTCAAAACACCATGGTATCGTCTCGTCCAAACAAAGAACGTGGGATTATGCAACTTATGCAAAAGAGCAACCCGCCCTACCACTGAGAAAACCAGCACCACTTTGGCGCTATGAATGACTCCCGCGATCGCGAAGCGCAACTCTTGGTTGGTCGCGAAATGCTTCCTTTCGCGTCTTCGACATCCTGCTAATGGAATTCAGGATGAATATTCTAAGTCGATTGATACTTCTACGTTGCTTGCCATTATTTCCGACTACAATATCTGCGATGCGGCACAACTAAGCGCAGCACGACAAGTTCTTGACATTCTGAGGGCTACTGTCCCAGACGATGAGGCTAGTGGATTCGATCCGAGCGGTGCAAGTGGGGGTCCCGGAACTCCCATTGACGCGCCTGAAGAGGATAGCCCAGAGAATGAGAGTCGGAGTGGGAGTGGGAAAAGCCACCCAGCATGGAGAAGCCAGACAGATGACACATCCCTCAGCCAAGAGATCGCGTTACTAGACCTCGAAGATACCGAGTCTTTTATGGGCGATGCAGAGGCCAGAAATGACAACATTAGTGGGTTCTCATATACGACCGAGTTTGACGCTCTGGATGAAGTTGGCAAAGAGAGTGCCCTTATGGGAATTTTCCCAATACTCAAACCATTCGACATCAAATGGGCGCTGAAGAAATACAAGGGTGAAGTGAGTTTGGCTATTGATGAACTTATGACTCAATCTTTTTTAGAAGAGAACGGCAACAGGCACAAAGGAATTGATGCTTTTACAGAGGGTGATGTTCTATCACGGCCACGCAAAGGGAAAAGCAAAAAGAAGCGCAAACAAATTGCCGGTGGCGGAACGACAGGGTCTAATGACGAATCTTCACCCGTGGAGAGCAAATGGGAGAAAGGTCGGCAAGACATCGAATTTGTCGCCTCCAGAACCGAAATGCAAGCTCAACAAGTGAGCTCAATATATCACGCAAGTGGCGGTTCTATGAGGAAAGCAATTGCTGCGATTATTCAGGCTCACAAGTCCATGGCGCTGGCGAACGATGATGATCCTATACTACAGCTCAATGCTTTTGAGCTACGAGAAGAATTCCCATCACTATCTCTGTCGGATTCTGAAGCCCTTGTTCAACTTGCACCGTCCTCATTAAGCAATGCTCGCGATCTCGCAAAAGCTCTTACCGCTCAGTCGCAAGTGCCAGTGACCCTAATACAACCTGAATTCCGCCATACCCCTCTCAATCTATCAGGGGCTTCTATCTTAGATAAGCCAACTCCGTTGTCCAACAAGACTCTACTACACAGTTTAGAAAATGCATCTGCAGCAACAATAGCGAAGACCTACACTGAAGCTAGGAACTCAGCCTTCACACAAGCATCCTCTTACTACCGAAAAGGCAAATCCAACCATCTTATGGGTGGTGCCGCAGCCTATTACGCCCAAGAAGGACGGGATTTCAATGTCCTAGCCAAGAGAGCCACCAGCGCAGCAGCCGATGCTCACGTCGCTGCACAGAGCTCAAGGACAGAACTGGATCTTCATGGCGTAAATGTGAAGGATGCGCTGAGGATCAGTAAAGAGCAGGTTACCGGGTGGTGGCACGAACTTGGAGAATCGAGGATTGGCAACGGTGGTGGTGTAGGCGCTGGATACCGCATTGTTACTGGAAAAGGAGCTCACAGTGCGGGCGGGAAGTCGAGGCTTGGACCAGCGGTGGGGAAGATGCTGATTAGAGACGGTTGGAAGGTTGAGGTTCTACCCGGCGCTATTATCGTGAAAGGCGTGGTTACTGGTGACAAGAGGAGGTCATAACTGGATACGTTTTGCTGGGGTTTTATATCTGGATGTTTACGAATAATGGTTTCGGAGTTCATATCCTGGGTCGGGTGTCTAGGTGGCAGTATGTTTTGGTGCGCACTTGGTTGGCATTTTGTGGAGTTCTGGAAATAATATCCTGTCAGCTATTATACGGAATAAGGAGCGGCCTATTGTAAATGATAGATAAAAGTCATCGAAGAGGATGGTTGCATGTATCCACTCTGAAGTCTTGGGTAAATGAAATAGAAATGAGTATCATGAAATATGAAGCACTAGCCAGGTAATTTTGAAGCTACTAGCAAGATTTTGCATTTTGTTAATCTTATGTCACCTATCCCATCTAAAGTTGTTTTGCAACACAAACCAATCTAACACCTTAACCCTGATGCTCATTGTAGTCCATGCTATCAAGACAAAGTTTCTTTGCCACCCTCAAATTCCGTAACATCATACTCGTCCGGGTATCTATCCAACATTTCCCTCAGCTCCCCAATCTGGGCCTGAATTTCCGGAGTAATCTCTTCATAAATGTCCTCAAACATGGCCCTTAAACTAGGTTTCTTCTCCTTCTCCGCGTCCGAAAAAGCCTTTAGGCATTCTGCCTTTAGCCGTTTCCTCACTTCGGCTTCTTTCTCATCATTCCACAAATCTTTCTTTTCTAGATACTTCCTTAGCCTCGTGATGGGGTTATCTCTCCGTTTCCAGTCTTCGACTTCGACGCGAGCGCGGTAGGCAAAGGAGTCATCGCTGGTGCTGTGGTGCGAGATACGGTAAGACATTGCCTCGATCAGCACTGGTTTGCCTCCATCTTTCAATGCTATTTCTCGTGCTTTTCTGGTCACTTCTCGGACAGCCCAGATGTCGTTTCCATCTACTCGAATGGTGTCAATTCCGTACCCTACACCTCGGCTGGCTATTCCGTCTCCGCGGTACTGCTCGAGGGTAGGTGTACTGATCGCATAACCGTTGTTTCGACATATGAATATCACGGGACATGATCGTGTGGCTGCTATATTGAGGGCTGCGTGGAAATCTCCTTCACTTGCAGCACCTTCGCCGAAGTAGCAAGCTACTACTCTGGGAGGAAGAGATGGGTTCTGTCGGCGTTGCATTTTGAGAGCGTAGGCAGCGCCCGCTGCATGCGGTATTTGAGTTGCAAGGGGCGAGGAAATAGTATGCTTAAGGAAAGAGTTCATTAGCATGGCCCAATTCAAATAGGAGAAGCAAAAGGGAATAGAAACGGCTCTGGAACTTTACAATATTCAGTTCTTTGCTCCCGTAATGCACAGGCATATTCCTTCCTCTGCCATTATCATTCTTATTGGCAAAAAGCTGGCTCATAAAATCCTCGAACTTAAAACCTCTCTGCATAAACACTCCTGCCTCTCTATACTGCGAGAATATCACATCTTCCTTCTCTAGAGCACTTGCTGAGCCAACACATGTCCCTTCCTCCCCTTGACTTGGCATATAGAAGCTTATTCGGCCTTGCCTTTGAGCTTCAAACATAATCACATCCATAATCGAGACCGCAATCATGTTCTCGTACATCAACAGGGCCAGGGAGTCCGGTGGAGGTTCGATTGATGAGTCAATTATGTCGCCGTCTGGGGTTGTACAGCGGTAGGTGGGAATGGCGGGGTAGGTAGAGGGGTGTTCGAATTTGAGGGTATCGGTGAACTTGCTGTTCACAGCGCCAGGAAACTTTACTCTATACATAGGAGTGAATTAGTAAAACATCTTGCAGATTGACAGTTTCTATTCTCACCCGGCAGCTCCAGGCTTCTGGGAGATTGAAGAGTTCCATCTTCGTGTTTGCTTGTAGTTTCTTGTTCTGGGTAGAATCGCACATATGCGGCGACTGGGCGCCAGAGCCGTCTTCATGATACTGTACCTGATGAGATTTGGACAGTCAAACAAAAGATACTTTGAAATGCAATCATGCTTTCGAATTGGTGCGAGGGAGGTGAAGCAGGCGGACCTTGACTTTCGTTCAGGAAGCCGACGCAAGCCGTGCCAACCCCTGCACTTCCAAATTGTGGAGTCCCCGCATTACTACAGAGTCACGGGGTTGGTAATAACCAGCTCCCCCTTTCCTGGACCTACCCTCTAACACAAGTTAAAATTCCGACTTCATTAATTTTCATCGAGTCAATTTAATTTCCCCTATCATATTTTTCTAAAATTTAAACTTAGCCAAGAGGCTCGAACCGGCCCGCTCCACCCCTCTGCACCAAATTCTTTGCTGGAGAGTGGCAATTCCAGAGCAAGATTGATCGTGGATAACATTTGAAAACACCTCTTGTTAACTGGTGCTTTCCCTCCTGGAGAGATATATAAAATTTTAGTATAATACAAAGCAATATATCTTAAGGCAAAACTTCTTCTCCCTTCCAAACCTACACTCCCCACAACCTCACACATCTTCTCCACGGCAAATTCCAGACTGAAAAGCTTCTCTTCCTGGACCTTGCCCCAAAATTCCTTACTTAATCTAGTCTTCACGGTCCTAGGGTGATAGCTCATAACCATGGCATTGTCACCACTCCGATTTTTTGCCCAGATATCCAATCCCTTCGTGAAGCTGTTCGCTGCAGCTTTACTTGCGCGATAGCTGTACCACCCCTTTAACTTATTATCAGTAGTTGAGCCCACCCTTGCAGACATATTTAACCACACTGCTTGCTCCGGAATATTCCACCCATCGCTATCATTTTCTTCGATCAAAGGCTTACTCGCTGACTTCCTGGGTATAAATTGCGAGAAGTGCTTTGCAATGAGCAAAGGACCAATAGCATTGACAGCAAATGCGTGCGTCAGCTGCTCATTCTCGAGCTGAGAGGGCGATTTTTCGGGGTAGAGAATCCCAGGGATGCAGGATGCAAAATGGAGATGATGCTTATCAGTTGGGAAAAGCTTTTTGGTTTCTTGAGCCACTTGCGATATTGTGTTCTCGTCTAATAGAATGTTAATATCATGACTTTAATTTGATCCGAGGGTGAAAAACCGGTGGTGTCAACCCTTAGAACCGTCAGTCTTGAAGCTTCAACATCTTTCAGATCTTCTAGTATTGATTGTTTTAATTCTTGGTTATCCTTTCTAGCTGTTGCGACAACGGGTAGAGAAGTAGTTTTGAGGAGGTGTTTTGTTAACTGGAGGCCAATTTCGCGGCTTGCAGGGCTAACGAATGAGAAAGGAGCCATCGCCCTACTGGATACCTCAGAGTGTGCGAAAGATAAGAAAAAAATTGTTGAGGGTGTTTTAGTCTGCGGTTCAAAATGCGATTTGAGACTCGATGATGGCATGAACAGGGGTTAAGATCTACAAAGCCCCTAGTGACGGTATGGAAGCTTTCCCGCTTCGAGACGTGGTCCATGTTGAAAATTGCCACGTGCGGCCCCTCTCACTAGTACATAGTTTCACAAATGCCCTCTTTAGAGAGAGGCTTGTGATACAAGAGTTTGATTTTAGTGTATACGGTGCTTTTGAAGGCAGAAATAAACTACAGGCAAGAAAATCTCCCCAACACCTTGCTCCTTGCTCACAGGCAATCAGAAAATCCTGGTATATTGTAATAAGTGCAAGAGAATTAAAGAGCAACATCTTGGAAGCTACCCTGTCCAGGTGTCTCGGTTCCGGAGCCAGGGGCATCTTCAGAAGGGTCTCTTTCTTTCTCTTTCTGTTCTGTTTTGTCGACTGACTCGGCTGGGCGCAGAGCGACTTTATGTTGATCCCGATCCTCAACCCGAACCTTTTGCTCTTCCTGCCTGGTGGACTTGTTCTCTTCTTCATCTTCATCTTCTTCGCTACTTTCCTCGTCATCTTCGTTTGAAGCATCCTTTGCCGGTGGAGTAGGAGGTATAGGATGGCTTCCATTCGTACCATTCGTTGCGCCATCAGCCGCAGGACTCTTTAGTGGTTCCCTAGGCGGCTCAGGTTGGGTGGCCTGGAGTTGCGGCTCCGGCATTTGGCGCTGTCTGGGATCAGCGTCGAGATAATATTGCCTGACTCCCACGATCTTGCCAAACTTTTCGCAACCCTCCACCCATTCTGGCCTAACAACAGGGATATTCATCTCCACTGCCTTTTCCCAAGCAATGCCCCTTCCTTCTGTAGTTACAAAATGAGTCGTGTCGATTCGTACTGTATCTGACACCTTTGCTCCAATCCTCTCAATTGCTTTCGTCAAGCTATCCTTCAGCTGAGCAGGGAGAATGCCAGGCGTAACAGTAATCCCGCTGAGGTCTGTCATCTTGTGTGTTTTCACCACCAGCTTCTCACTGCTGAAGGTGCCAGCACTAGTCCTCAACACAAGCTGAAACGTATACTCGGTATCAACTGCTAATCCGCTGATCTTGGTCGTGTGCATGCTCGTGGGTCTTGGAATATTTCCCGCTTTCTGTCCATTGCGGAATAGAGACAAAGATATGCAGTCTGCGGTCGCGAGTTCGATAGGATCCCATTCGAGGACTACAGATGTCTGCGTAGCATTTTTGCAGCGGAGCACTGGTGCCTCGGGCTCGGATTCGCCAAAGGATGAGAAGATTGAGTCTTGAAGCTTAAGGAAAGCGTTCTGGGACGCCGCTTCGGATTTGAAATTTCGAGAGACAGTGATGTCGACTATGCTGCCTGATGAGATGTTGGGTGGAAGAAGGATCGAAGGGAACTCAATCTGGGAGAAGCTGTTAGTTTCCTGATTGTCTTGAAGCCAAGGGGTTGGCTGTAAAATTTGGACGCTCATACAAGTCTTTTATCATGAGTCAGCAAGACTGCAACGCCTGCATCGACCTTGCCAACTGTCAAGGAGATCAGCATCGTGAATTTCGTGGTTGTGAAATTTCGTGGTCTTGACAGAGATACGTCGCGACAAGTCAAAGCTTGCGAATGGGCCTCGAAGAAACGCTTGGGCCCGGCGTTTGATTGGAGGAAGCAACAAGGCTGGCTATCCCAAAAGTCTCACAGGCAATGGAAAGGAGCGCGAAAACGTGGCAATATAGTACATTTCCTCACGCGGTGTCATCGTTGCAAGGTGTCTAACAGAACAATGTACCTACTCTATGGGGTATTTCCTGAGTGCCGGGCCCCTATTGTTAATAATACTCCACAGTACCAAAACCAACCCCAGCTTTTTGAGCAGAAAGTACGTTTAAGTTATTGAAGTCAAGAAGGCTATTTATTACAACTCGTGTGAGTTATTATTCTACTGTGAGTATTTGTGAACCATTCGAGGTTTTAATCCTTTGGATTCCTCCCTGCCAACAAAGTAGGTAGGTATAAGTTCCTCCCGCGGGAGTCTTGATTCATTCATTTATCCGATGCGTTGGGGATCTAGACGTATTTAAACCTCTGTAGCTCTGAAAAGGTCTTCTTGTAAAAAGCTCCTTCTTTCCTCGCCGGGAAGCCAGTTTCGAGACAACAATATCCATTTGCTTTACAAGCTCCTCAAAAGATGTTTTGGCAATTGGTGGTTCTGCAGTAAGTTGCACCGTGCCAAACAAATCGTCCCCAGCCGCTTTCTCTAGCCTCGTCCCATCCGAAGCAAATCCATTCTTTTTCAGTGCCTCCACCATGGCATCCCTTAACCGCCGAGCCATCCAGCTTCTCACTGTCCTTTTCATTGATCCCATTTCCCTTCTGACTATGCAACTCCACCAGAGCGGCTCTTCTCTACTTTTCCATCTCCTTTCTGACCATTCCTGCTGTAAAGAGAGGGGTTCAGTGCCGAATCGGCCGCTCGTGAGAGAATAGCAGTGCAGATTCGAGGCCTTTGTTTGAAAGGCCGTTATGCCAGGAGTTGAAAGAAGTTTCAAGGCGGCGTAATATTGGATATTTGGGGTAGCCATTGACCGAGCGAATTCTCGTACTTTCGACATTAACGGAATTTGTGAGGTTTGAGGCTAGCAAAGAGCGAGCAAAGGATCCTATTTTTCATCGCGACCTTCGATATCAATGAATGGCCAGACGTTACGAATCCCGCAAGTATTGCTGCATTGTGTCGAAAATGTGAATGTCAAAGGAGTGAATTGGAAATTATCCTCGCTTCCAGAAGCAGTTCGCTAGCGTGGATTACAGGCATGTGACGCACGAACTTCAAAAGACCCCGCTACAGTAAAGGCACCAGCGCAGTCGGTCCCAAACAGTTCATCCCCAAATTCCCACTCGATAACACATCAGCTTCCGGTCTTTTATCAACAATCAAATTTCAATACAAGAAACCGAAAACATCAAACTTTCCATAACCACACAAAACACGAGCAAAAGGCTCAGTCAAAATGCCTAAGAATAAGGGAAAGGTAAGCGCCCACATCGCCACATTTTCGATCGATTACAGAACTTAGCCTAACATTGGCAAATAGGGAGGCAAGAATCGTCGTCGTGGAAAGAATGAAAACGACAATGAGAAGCGGGAACTTACATTCAAGGAAGAGGGTCAAGGTTTGTTCCCATGATATTGGTCACCCTTAAACTTCTTTGAGCCACCCCACTAACTCCTCGTTGACAGAATATGCGCAAGTCCTTAAAATGCTGGGCAACGGACGCCTAGAAGCTCTGTGCTTTGATGGCTCAAAACGTCTCGCACACATCCGAGGCAAGCTCCGAAAGAAAGTCTGGATCAACCAGGGCGACATTATTCTCCTCTCTCTTCGCGATTACCAAGACGAAAAAGGCGACGTGATCCTGAAGTACAGCGCCGATGAAGCCCGAAGTCTGAAAGCATATGGAGAGTTGCCCGAGAGCGCGAAGATCAACGAGACCGATACTTATGGCCAAGAAGGCGAAGGGGATTGCAACTTCGAGTTTGACGAGGACCGAAGTGAGAGCGAGGATGAGGATGGCAAGGGCAAGGAGATCGATGTGGATGATATCTAGACGTCTCAGCTGGGGATACTTGGGCTGGATGGCGGAGTGCTAATGGGCACAAAAAGGAAAGAAAGACTGTCTTCTCTCTCAATCTCATGTGTGCGGTCATGACCGAGACCAAATTCTGAGAACCTCGACAGCATTTTCTTATGTTGCTGACTAGCGAGTGGGCGTGCAATGGGAGAGACGTTGTATGTTCATTTGCTAGGTCTTTTACTTTCTTCAGTCGAGCCTGCTTTGGACGCTTCTCAGGTTTCGACTACTTCATAGAATAAGGACATGCATTGCATTACCACGCGCAAAGTAAGATGTGGGTTATGGATTGGTTGATGAGTGTCAATGTCCATGTGATTATATTGAACTTAACTCCATCTGACAACTTCCGTACTCCTTCCGTACTCCTTCCGTAGACGTGATGTCTGATGCAATTCTAATCCTTAAGCCAAGAATTGCTCGACATTTACAACGCCACCCCGCCTCAAAATACTTGCACTGTGGATTTAAAACCGAATACCTACCAATCATCGTCGTCCGCTTCGTCATCTATGATAATATTAGTGTTTCTGTAAAAAATAAATATGCTGCTAATATTAAAACTTACCACTTGCGCTAACTTTCTGTTTCCTCTTATTCAAAGCAGCAGCCAGAGCATCAGCTAGACCTCCACCTCCTCCGGCAGCACCTGTCGCGCCAGCAGGAGGTAATCCACTGCCTGCAGGCCCAGTATCCGTACCGCCAGGCACTACAGCACCACTTCTGTCTCGAACTTGATCTTTTGGAACCTTCTTAAGTGCCCCAATACCACCGGCCTTCTGAATCCCAGCAAGCAAGTCTGCTCGGTCACCTGACGGTGCTGGTAATGAAGGGACGCCAGATGCATAGCCAGAGTCGCGATTTGGTGGAGGGGTTGGATGTTCTTGGTGTGTTTATCCTAAGTTTTCTTTTCCCTATTTATCTCACTGGGAAATATTAATTGGAGGGGGGTTGACTGATCGTGGTCGTCAGGCATCGAACCCCCGCAGTTCACGCCCTCCCTCCTAAATCTCTTCATGAACATCCCTGTGCACACCAATACCGATGTCTTAGAAGACAATATTGGGAATACAGAGCTGTCTTTTGAGCCACCTGTTAATAAGGCGGGGGAGTTTATCGAGTTGAGAGCGGAGAGGGATTTAGTGGTTGCTTTTAGTGCTTGTCCGCAGGTATGTTTGTTTATTCACCTTTCCTCATTGTGTGTGGAAAGGAGGATGGGTGAGGATGGGTGAGAGAGGATGACTGATGAGTGGGTGATTTATAGGATATTTTGAAGATTAATTGCCAGAATCCTGTTGATGCGCATTTTGAAATTTCGGGGTGATGTATTGTGTGACTACCATAGGAATTCTCTAAAGGTAGTAAAATACAGGAGTCGAAATTAAAGTTTTCCAATTAATCAATTTCAATGGTTTCGTCCCAAATTCGCTTCACAGTATCGTTTACGTCAAGAATTATATTCTCATCTGTGGTGTTGAGCAACTGGGCTAGAAGATCCTGTTTTGTTTTCGGCGTTTCCTTCGGCTTTTATTTCGGAACTGGTATGCAGCCTGCGGTCCGAGAAGTTATTCGGTAAAATCTCGGCCCGCTTCGGCTCGGGACTCCATGGCTCGGTTCCTTGATTTGCCTTTTTTGGTCACATGTGAAAGGGCATAATGCCGTTTTGCACAGCCTCGTACGTAGGCACGCGTCGGTACAGAGAAGACTTCACCTCCCTCTTTCCCAACAAAATTTTCAATCTCTTTACTTGTCGAAGCAATTGAGAAACCCGCCGTCTGATCACATTCTGCGGCGTCTGCTTCTACCGGTACCGCTCGGTCAGATTTACTACCCGAATTCCCCAATTGTCCTCGAAACACCCGCCCGTTTGTGTGCTTTCCCTTTTCCTTGATTCGGCACACGATCCTCTCGAAAATACCACTTTTCATATCATCGAAAGCTTACCCCATGGCATCTGCTAACCTCTACAAACCTCTGGACGCTGCGAAGTCCCAAATTCGTCTGGTACAACTTCTTCCCGATCCAACGGATCATTCAATACGATGCCGCTTATCCACCATCGATTGGGACCCAAATTCCGAGCGCCAATATCATGATGCCTTGTCATACGAATGGGGTAGCCCCAGCTCCCAACGAGAAATCATAGCAGAGGGGCAGCCATTCATGATCCGAGAAAACCTTTGGAACGCCTTGCACCAATTTCGTTCTATGGGCATATGTGATCCCATCTGGATCGATGCCATCTGCATCAATCAAGACGATCTCGAAGAGCGCAATGCTCAGGTCAACATGATGGATATGATATATGGTTCTGCGAGATGTGTTCGCGTGTGGCTAGGGCAAGAGGGTCAGCAGAGCAAGGCCGCCCTCAACCTGTTGATGAAAATCTATACTTTCGTCGACGATATGGCTGCAGAAGCGTGCTATAGAACTCTTCGACCCGGAGCCACAACCGACCAAATATATCTGATGCGAGTTGAACAGCATGTGGCTATGAGGGAGAAATTGAATGTCTATGAATTCTTTCATACTATCCCATGGGAAAAAAATAATGGCACTGTTTCCACGTTGAGACAAAGATTGCGGGAACTCCTCTCTACCAACGATGATGCATGGCTGGCGCTTGCTTTACTGTTCAGCCGGACATACTGGTCCAGGAGCTGGATCGTGCAGGAATATGTCTTAGCCAAATCCAAGACCATTCACTGCGGCAAGCACATCCTCGGCGCAGAGTACCTCGAAGGCAAGCACCTTTTCGGCACAGAGTACTTCGAAATCGCTCTTGCTTTTATCCTAAAACTGGATATAGACAGACACCCTGATATCAACCCTCTTGCGAAAGACAGCATTTCCAGAGTCCAAACTAGCTCAGGGGCCCTCATCATCAAGTATGCCATTCCCTGGCTTTCGACACGCCGAAGCCTTCTGGAGCTCCTCGTCGCATGCAAAAATTCAAAGGCCTCCGAGCCACGAGACAAAATCTACGCATTGCTTGGATTGGCATGGGATATTTTGCACTTCGACTTCAAGATTGACTACTCAAAGCCAATCTCCGAAATCAAATTTGATGTTATTCGATCCTATATCTCTCTCAACTGGCAAGAAGATTCCCGAACGGAAGCTGCGAAGCTATGGATCATGCTAAACGAAACGCTTCCTGAGACACTGGATCCCATTGCAAGGAACGAGCAGGAGAAGATAGCACAAAGCATCATTAACCAAGATCTACCCGTTCCACCGCGTGTTCAGTACATTCAAGAGATACTTAAGCAAGTTGTAAGTGGCTTCACATCTTTTGTGAGGGTGTTTTTCGCGTTGACCCTTGTGATAGGACATCATCCTCGAGCCCAAGCGCGCACATCCACAAAATCGACGTTTGTTGAAGGCGGATGGACAATTCTTCCAGAAATCGCTGCCATGGACTCCGACGCAATGAAGTCACAGCGATGGTGTACGACGAATTATGAGATTGAATTGCTAATCACGTGTGGTTGAACGAGAGATATTCAAAATGCACATCAAAAGTAGCCCTCGATCTCTTTTATTTTGCCATGGTACGTCATCCGCTCCGCATTCTGTCAGTACGGTAGTCTAAACTAGCCCACGTGACTCCTAGATCAATGTCGTGGTTACTTGTTAGAGTGATACATGTAGTGGTGGCTGCTGCCGAGAGCTATAGTTGGAGCGATCACGTCAGTGATGGCTGGAGACTGAAAAAGCAACCATAGCGTAGATCGCAAGCTGAAATAGGGATGTCGAACCAGAAGTTTGCGTCACCCTTTCCGCCATTTCATAATTATAAAACATTTAGAGCCGCGCCTACCAACCCTGAACAGTTCTTCATTCATAATTTGCAGGTGTAAAATGGAGTTTCGATATCAACCGTTAAAGTCCAACCATATTAGACTCCTAAAGCCTATTTCTTCGTCCTCCAGTTCACTATCTTTCGAGATCATCCATGTATCGCTCCTCTCGGAGCCTCGTTATGCGGCACTATCATATACCTGGGGCCCTCCCGGCGATACTCATAAAATTCGGATGAATGACCTGCAATTCTCAATTCGACAGAATCTATACGATTCTCTTCACCAAGTCCAAAGCTCAAAGCTCGTAGATCAATACCTCTGGGTTGATGCTATCTGCATCAATCAAGGCAAGGATGACGACGCGTTGAACGAACGCAGCGTTCAGATCACTCTCATGAAGCAAATCTACGAGCAAGCCGCAAAATTTCTTGTCTGGGGAAACCAGAGAATGAAGCCAACAATCGACTGGCGTTTCAGATGATGAGGGACTTCGACAAACAGTGTATCCATGCACAAAAGAAGGGTCATCCATACCGACCTTGGTGGATGCAACACGACCCTCGTACCCCGGGCCAAGACACGGCAGACTTCATGCTTAAAATTTATCCTACAAATGATAAAAGTGTCTTCGATGTGCCTAGTTCTCAGATGTACAAAGCCTGGCTTGGAGTAATTTCATTTCGGAAAAGCCCTTGGTGGACTCGGACTTGGATCTTCCAGGAATCAACAATTCCAGAGAGATACACAACAGTTTACATCATAGGATTCGGCGCGAGGTCAATTTCAAGCAAGGTGAGGTTTCTATGCGGGGACTAGGAAACCGGATGGTCTGAACTCGATACTACCACACTGGTCTCTTCAAGCATATTATCAACTCCCGGCATAGACTCACAATTTCTCGTGGGGGTCCACAAAGCAGTCGCGAGTCTTTCGCGGTTTCGGATGCAGCGTATCCAGGGCATTCTGAGGTCTTTCCTGGACAGTTTACGGATGTTCCGACACACAGAGTGCTTTGACCCAAGGGATAAAGTGTACGCCCCGTTGTGTCTAGCACCTGAAGATATTCGCCGCAATATTACACCCGACTACGCTAATACGACAGTTCTCGATGTATACACAAATGTCATTCGATACTGCCTTTCACAGCCTGGGCATAATCTGGACTTCCTTGGCTACGCAATGTACCAAGAAGAAACGCAAACAGTGGAAACACCCAAGGGCATCAAGTCTGTTTTACCGTCCTGGGTATCAAAATTTTCAGCCAGGTTGGACATTGTTCCCATCCCAAAGCTTCTGCATGTTCCAGAAGACCTGGGCCGGAAAGGGTTGAAATTCTACGATACACGCGGCATCCCCAGCAACAAAGAAGCAATAATTGCAGCCTATCGCTCTTTGAATGAGCTCTATCCAGGTCTTTCTTCCAGGACAACATACTCCACGTCAGCGGCGTATACATCGATGTTCTCAAAGACATAGTCCCAAATACCGGTCCGGAACTCGAGGCAGTCCTAGCCGTCAGCCGAGAAAAAGGGCGTAAGTGGGCCATAGAATTGAAGCACAAGTATTTCACGGGCGAAAGCTACAGCGATGCGATCCGGCGAACCGTAATATTCAACCTAGTGTATGACGAGCTGGCCAGGCCCTCGGAGCGAGGCGGCAAAATCGACAATGCATTCTTCCGTCGACCACGTGCGGAACTTAGTCTTACGGAATATCGGTATCAGGTGGATATGAACACAGCCAAGGTTAGAGCGTCGACTTTAAGGAACCTAGGCTCAAGTGAGAAGCATTATCTGCTTATGATTCCGAATACTGCAGTGGTGGGAGATATGATTTGGGCTTTGGTTGGAGGTCAGGTGTTGTATATTTTGAGAGTGATGAATCGGGAGGTAGGCCAGTATATGCTTATTAGTGAATGCTATGCACATGGACTGATGGATGGAGAGGCTGTGAGGAGGTTACATGTAGGGGAAGTGAGGATAGAAGATGTTACTCTTGTTTAGCTGGTGACGGTTCTTGAAGATAAGGCTATGATAAGTAACTTCTGTTTGTTTCCGAAGTCTGGATGGATCGGGAGTTCAGGTCTACTTTTTAAGCCATATGGTAAAGCCTGTCTAACATATTTTGCTAAAAGGAGTACAAGAATTATTCTTATATCCTGCTCTCGATCTCATTCCTCTACTTCGTTCGTTATAGCGATATCTTAATAGAAGGAATGATGTAGGTCGTTAACATCAGCTATTTTATCTTCAGGTTATTTATAGAGAACTATAGCACGATATGGTGTCAAGAAGCGTCAATCTTTAAATTTCTAGGATTAAAACCCTCTACTGTACTTTTCTCTTCTTCGCACCTTTTACGAGCAAAAGCTTCTCAAGCTAGTGATCTCGTGGATCAAGCGACAGTGCATGGTCCAAGGGAGTTTTCCCTTTTACATCGCAAATATTAACGCTTTCAACTAACGGGTATTTCAGGAGCATTTTCGCCACATTGAGATTATAACTCCTGTAATCGATGTATTTTCCACGCTTGTTAGTTACGTCGGCCCCTGTGACTAGTGCCCCACAGCAAATAGCGAATTCTGTAAGTCCGTGCTCCCCCATTTGGGCCACCTCGCTTAATTCTAGACCATCCCTTTCCAACCCTATTAACTCTACGAATCTTGAACTTCTATATAATCGCTCGTAGTAGTAGATTCTATAGACAAATCAGAGTCCTCTTTATCAATCTCACGATCTCCTGCCTTGATCTAAGCCTCTTTAATAGCCTAGATATCTATAAACTTAGAATTTAGACTAGTCTAAACCTTCTATCTTTTCCTAGGCTCTAATTACTCGACC
>JAAMPI010000802.1:0-25465 GCA_013054445.1 Cudoniella acicularis | reverse complement strand
AAATAAAATACATCTATAATTAATTAAACTTTAAATTATATTTATTAGTGATTCTGTATCCGGAAACAGGCAGTTCAGTATGGGAATGTTTTCATGACATTTTCCATTTCCGTCTTTGGACCTGAGCTGCTGCTGCTTTAGCCTGAGCTACGAGTGAGCAAGCTTAAGCCGAGGGTGAGCATTCCTGAGCACCGCCTGAGCATGCATTAAAGAGCCATTTTAGTATTCGCAGGGGCTCATTTTGGCACCCTTGAGGCCCGGTTACACTTTCCTCGTCTTGTCTCTAGGCGCGGGGGTCCTATTTTGGCTCCAACAAGGATCCCCGGGATTTCGGTTAGATGGATTGAGTTTTTCTGTCACGTGATTGTGCAAGTTTGTGGCTGATGCCTAGATTGTAATTTGTGTAGTAACGACTTCGTCCTGGTGCTTCTTTCCTCACAGCTTCTGACTACTCTCTGATTCCAATCTCATTAATTTCAAAAGCATGGTCCTGCGTCAAGCTCCCTACTTTCTCACAACTCTTAATTCTTGCCAGTCCCCGAATTCAAGCCTTGCTTAGCACACCATGACAATTTATAGTATTGAACACTCCTTGTTGTTCCTCTCGATTAAATGCAAAGTGATTCATTGAAGAAAGGTAGCTAAAGGGGTAATCTAATAACAGAGCTTTTCTTAGCGCGTGGCGCATGCGTAGCGAGAAGGCCCTTTCGGTCACGGGATCTTAGGTCCCGTGACTGGTGACTACATCTTTACTAGAACAGATGTCGCCAATGCACTCAACACAGATTTGATTGACTCTGAAAACCAGTCTATACTACCCAGTCCCTCTCGTGGACGATTTCTCTCTTCTGTGTCCTATCTACAGCTCCAACACCACGGCGCTATGAATGCTTACCAGTATCAACCTTTGCCTTCCGGCGATCTGCGCATCCGTCTTGTCAAACTTCACTCTGGACCAAAGACTGGGGAGATCACCTGTAGTGTCCTCCAATGCATCCTATCAGAAACCCCGGAATACGAAGCCGTGTCATATTGCTGGGGCAATCCTGAGGATAAAACCACGATCACGTGCGATGGAAAGAGCTTGCAAGTGCCGTCGACCCTGCGCCCCTTCCTCTTGCGTACGAGGGCGAAGGGCAGAGAGCGAATTCTTTGGATTGACTCAATTTGCATCAACCAATTGGACAATAAAGAGAAAGCTGCGCAGGTCCGAGAAATGCACAAGGTGTATCAAAAAGCAATGAGGACCCTCATCTGGCTAGGGCAAGACAGCGAGAACAGCACCCTTGGAATCCAATTTGCATTATTGCTACATAAACTGAGTCTGGACACCGCCGAGAAAAGGAAGTCAAGATGGTATAGGCTCAACAAGGTGTGGAAATGCTCCGGCATATTCTTACGACAATGGACCGCCTTTTTCGAATTGTTGGAACGTCCTTGGTTCAGCAGAGCATGGATTGTTCAAGAAGCTGTATTATCATTTTATCCTTGGATTCTCTGCGGTGATAATGCAATACCTTTCTCAACCTTGGTCGGAGCTTTGCTTTTCGCCTTCACAGACCAAGCCTGGATATTCGAGTTCTACGGTACGACAAACATGAACATCCTGCTTTGGTTACATCGATCGCAATGCGAAATAGCTCAAGGGAGAAAGAGAATACACTATGAAATCTTGGCCAGACATCGCCAATCCACCGCTTTCGATATTCGAGATACTGTCTTTGCGTTTCAAGGTCTTTCTGGCTTTGACAGCTTTGAACAGTTCGGCATAATGCCAAACTATGAGCAGGCAGCCGAAAAGCTGTTCATCGATCTAGCTGTTGCAACTCTCGGCCAGGCGACCTACTTAGACTTCCTCAGCATACCTCGTCTCCGAAGCCGAGAAGAGGGTTTAGACATTCCCTCATGGGTGCCCGACTGGAGCTGCCGCACACCTCTCTGCCTCTCTTTTCTCAGAATCGAATCAGGAGGCGCTTCTCTACGACACGCTATTCCCCACGACTCGACAAAGGGATCCATATATCGCCCTATACTCGACGAGAGAACGAAGCGTCTAAACATACCTCTTGAGCTTTCGGGATATAATGTCGACAGAATTACTTCAATGAGCAAACCTTGGGGTTTGCAAGAAACCAAGGGCTTCCAATCAATACGCAAACAAGCCATTGTTCTGCAAAAAAATCTACTCTTTGTTAATGACTGGCGCTCAGTGGCTCTAGCGGGTTCTTCTTGGGAAGATGAATACTTGACGGGTGAGAGTATTCATGATGCATTTTGGCAAACTTGCGTTGCTGGCATTTTTGCCAAAAGCAAAGAGGATACGGCAAAAAAGTACATGCGCTTCGAAAGTCGCCAGCGATTTCTCCGCCACATCCCAACACTTGGGCTAGAAAATCACCTTTGGGTTTTTATGATTATTGTAGTGGTGGGGCATGTCTTGAGACTGATAGGGATTGCGAATCCCGAGATAGAGTTTAGGATTTCGGTTTCTTTTATGATTAATCGGAGGTTGCTTAGGACGGAGAAGGGGTATCTTGGAATGGGTCCTGCTATTGCGGAGGAAGGGGATTATATTGTTCTTGTCCAGGGGGCAAGAATACCGCTTGTTGTGAGGAGTAGGGAGTGGATGTGGGAACTTGTGGGGGATGCTTATGTTCATGGGGTTATGGGTGGAGAGCTTTGGAATGAAGAGAAGTGTCAGAGGATGTACTTCTGCTAAGTCAGGACTATTTATACGCCTTAGACTATTAATCAATAGACCTACGTTTTACTGGATTAATGATTTTATCCTACTTTGTGAAGATGTTTAGGGGGAAAGGCAGAGTGGGTACAGAGTCACTGGCCGGCTCGATCAGGAATGACGTGCGTCCCCATCCATGCGGCGGCTTCAGGGGCGCAGTTATCATACCACAGCTGCGAGACGACACTCGAAGATCATTTCCATCCAAATATCCTCAATGCCATCCCTCGACTTGATCTAATTACTTGACAATTACATCTCGCAATGTCCCGGCTTCGCGAATAATTCCCTGACCAGCTGTCCGTATACAAGTATCTATGCTGATATAAATATCTAGAGTAAAAACGAGAAAAAAAAGGTCTTGCTAAACAAGTGTGAAAGGGCTCAGAGAGATAGGAGAGAAGATGGGAGAGAAGATAGGAAGAAGATAGGATGAGAGAGGAAAGACGCGAAGGCGAGAAGAGACGGCCATTTTTAGAATACGTAGCCGGTAGGTGAAATGCATAGGGGGAGGAAAACAACTTCCCGAATTTACTATCTCCGTATTTATCAGTGTGATTGTGAATGAATAGTAGTAACATATTTGGGGTCCCTGGCCGGAGGAGAAGGAACCTTTTCGGGCCCCTCGCTCAAAATTAATGATTTTTGGTGAGATGATTCTTGACACGCCGTGTCGCGTAAATAGGGTCAGCAGACCTGGGCAGACCTAAGTTGAACTGAGCCGAACCTGAGCAAAGGCGGCGCTGGTTACGTGAGACAGAGAGTTGGAAAGGGGAAACATTCCCATCAGGAAACAAGGGCTTCCTGAACAGGGAATCGCCTCGCTATAAGGCCTGGCTAGTCCAGCGCCCTTACTATTCTACTATAGCCGCCGCGACCCCGATTAGTACATCTCAAGAACCTACCTCATGTATAAATCCATCATTGCTTCCTGATGTAAAGACGCTATACGATTGAGAAGTCAATACTATAATGCTAGATGGAGCATCATTTCGAGATTGCCTCATCAGCTCCCCAGGCCCCATGTGAGCCAATGTAGCTAAGGGTTAGCAAAGTAGATGTGTTGCGGAACAATTCGATTGTTGAAGAAGTAATTTATATGAAAGATAGATGGAAAGGGTTTGCAGGATGAACAGCACTGTTACCTTTCGCCCAGACTGTATGAGAGAAGGACAGGAGACACAGCTTATCGATACTCCAGAGACTGTAGCGTCGCTTGTTGTTAGAAAGCGCCGTTCTCCCTCCCCATCATTATTTCCGGAACAATCTCGTCCCTCGCTCAAAACCGAGAGAGAATCCTGGTCATCGAGAAAGAGTGGTATTTCAACATTTGAGTGGAGTTCATGAGACTTTTACGAACAGTTTTTTAAGCTTTGCTAAAGAGGCAATCCTAGTCCGCTATAATAATAGATCCTCAGTTTGAGTAATTCAAATATTTGGAACTCCATCTCTAGACATATCTACAGTCAATCTGCAAGCACAGTCAACTCTCCCCTCCTTCGAATACGGCATCAGAACTTTGTTGATATCTGCGAATTATATCTGTTTGAAGGCCAAGTCTTTGGTATTACCAAGTATGTAGGATTCTCACTTGAAGATCTCCTATAACGTCCCACCCAGCCCTCAGCGCTGACATATTCTCGCTACACCCCTGGATCTCTAAGCTGGATATCGTTGGCCTGAAAACTGGCGCCAGGAAACATATACGATAAGTAAGTATATGTAGTAGAGCTATCTCAAAATAAATTACAAATGCGCGTGATAATAAAAGTGCAAAGTTTATATAAACAGAAATCTGACAATCAGAAGCAGAGCTTAGATCGGCAACAACCCCATCCTTTTACCCCTTGGATGAGCTACTCATCTTGCCCTCTGCTGACGGTGTAGAAGGCGTGTGTGTGCCCGCAGTAGTCCTAGGCGGGAGCTTAAAACCTGGCCCATACCGCTCCTTGAATTCTGAACCAGGCTTATTCTCCACATCATTATCAGGAACGGATGCTGTATTGCCCCGCGAAGGCGAGCCTTCATTTCCATCATACTGGACACGAATGCCTGTCATGTCCCGTGATAACTGTTGGATCGAGAGATCACTGAGATGGCCTCCGACCTGCCTCGATCTCCACCCAAGCCCTCGATTTTTACCGTGGATAATACTACCGTCGGTCGAAACCATGAACTGTACGGCATCACCCGTAGCGTAGTTGTCAATGGTGCTGATGTTCTCTTTCAAGTGCATTTCTGCTTTGGAGCAGATTTCCCTGCTCTGGCAGGTCGTCTCCCACTCTTCCTGCAGCCTTACAAGATCTGCAAGATCCTCCTCAGAGGTTATCGTTGTCTTCGATTTTGTCACCAACCGGTCGATTCGATCTTTCATATAACCTTCCAACTTCACAGTCGTAAGATTAAGGCTATTCTTGCATTCCAGCAGGCTCTCAGCGGTGAATCTTTCAGGTAAGGTGGCCGGCAGCTCGGGCGTGAGCTGAATCTGATTAATGTGGTTGGACAACTGGGCACAGATTTGGAGACACTTTTGGGCGCTTATCCGCTCCTCCTTAATGAGTCGCAATTCCGCTGCATCTGAGTCGGACTCTGTCACGGTGCGTGAAAATATAGTCTCGAGCTTTTCGTCGATGCTTTGAAGATGAGCCTCGAGATCATCTGTGGCAGTCTCTAAAAGGTTTCTGTACACTTCGAGGCCTTCGACAGTAACAGAAGATTTGCGACTGGAGAAGGGTTAGAGCTGCTCTGGTGTACACAGGAATACAGAGAATTACAGGTTTGCGTCCATGAGGGCAATATTGATAGTAGACTTATATCCAGCCAATAGTTGCCTGAAACCGTCGATGTTGTCACCCATGTACCTCAGCTTAGCCCAGTCTCGAAAGCTCGTCCGACCACCACCGGACCGGGACGAACATTTCACAATTTCCCGTTCGAACTCTTGGCAAGCATTGCCGCAGCGTAGCAATGGAAGATCGAGAGCGGAAAGGTCTACGTCAGTAGTGGCACTGACTGTCTCGGTGAGCGAGCCCAGAACTGCGCTCAAAGCCTCAAGCTCCTCTTTGAGATCACGTAACTGTTTGGGATGAAATCGAAAACTCTGGACCGTCTGGTAAAGTGTGACGCTAGACTGGAAGGCGAAGCCGGATAAAGCCAGCAGCCCGGAAGCCAGGCCTATAGCTTCTGCCATCGCGTTAGTCACTTCGATGCGAGGTAGGAGGCAGCGAAGACAGCAGTATTCAGTCGCGGCGAGGCAAAAAGCTGATGATTATAACAGAGAATCGCGGGGATCAAGCTGGGCTAAATATTTGTTATGGGGCGGCGAATCCATAGCTGTGACCTCCAATTGGAGGCAAGGATGTAAGCGCCCATCTGGGCGGGTTTGAGACCCGTGGTCATGCATCCCTCAGCGTCTATTAATTGGCCTGTAACTTGCGCTACCCATTTGTAGTGCGTTTCCCTTTACAGCAGGGCGTGAGGAGGTCGTGCACCGACCACCCTATCAAAACCACGGTCTACGGTTCCCTTCGCTCTTTATATCTCGACTTCAAGTACACCGATTCGTAATTCCTTTTATATATAAGCTTTATAGTACACTAAAAAGGCCCTGTTAAAATTGCATCGCTTTTTGAGCTGAATTGATGATTTAATCGTAGATTAAAGATTGCGACTGCCAATTCTTATCTCTTATCGCCACGTGCGTACTCAGATATTCATAGGTCCTGCGTAATTTAGGCCCGGCCTCGGCTGGCGCACGGTCTAGGACGAACACTAGAATCGCTATACACGATATTTGATTTTATAGCGCTGTAAGCGTAGCGTTTGAGCGGGATACGACCAGATATTCTTAATCTAGATTATTAGTATAGCTACTGCCCGTACTTTTATATATCTACGATTTAAGGCTATTACGCAATAATTAATTAAAGCTGTTCGCGATGCAACGAAGCTAGGGTCTTGAAGCCTGAGGCCATAAATACGGACAGGCCAGAAGGAACACCAGAATCGCGATTTGAGCTGTGCAGTGATATTTGATTTTATCCACCCGGGTCATGTGACCATGCCATCTGATCAGGAGTTCACCAGTTCACTAGTTCGCGACCAGCTAGGACGAGTTAGTGAACTGGCGAACCCAGACAACCACCTATATAGCCATATAGTTTTCCTTTATAGAGCTACGTGCTTAACTAATTACATCTTAGCAACATAACATTCTACCCAGATCTGCTTGACACTTCATTGTATGACTAAACCAACGCCTCACGTGATATAAAATACCACGTGACCACAGAACGTTACAATTGGCCTGGACCGCTTTCTAACGAACCCGATCTCTTCGACTTCGTACTTGGGAAGGCCTTTGGGATTCTGGATGCTAACACAAAAAGCCACCTTGGGAATCACGTGGGCAGCACGCGGCGACCCACGTGGCAAGGTAGAAATATTTCACTCTCTGGCCAAGGCTTCGAGCGCTTCCTGTCTTACGATACTGCTTTCAAGATATCCAACACCTATCAGCAAGCTCCCGATGAGCAACAGAGCTCTATAAGCATGGCTACGATTGTCCAGAAACCTCATTCATGCAAACACTGTCAAAGGCTGACATTTCAGAGCCCCATCCAGAGCAACCACGACTACGAATTTGACTTCTCCTTGACAGCCGTTTATCAAGCTGCCACTGAAGGGTGCACTTTCTGTCAATGGTTCCTGGATGAAATCCGTGCATCGTCAAAATGGCAACGCATAGCTGAGAAACCAGAGACACACAACATGTGGAAGTTGTACGCTTATGTTAACGCATTTTCAACCGAAATTCCCCGCTCTATCGGTTGGTTCGGCATTGCTGAAGCACTGGATCGCAACAACCAGGTGACGGGTTCAAATGGATTCAACGTATGCACTCCATCAGGTCAGTTAATTCTGTCAAGCCCATATGTTTTCGCAATCTGCGTAATCAGCAGACAATACCTTTAATATCTATCTAACACTGTTAGATAACGCTGCAAGCTGTGATATTGGTAGTAGGCCTATTTACCGCGCCGTAGGGTCAGATCACCACTTTGGCATGGCACAAAATTGGTTGGAAGAGTGCATCACAAATCATGGATGCTGCCCAAAGTCAGAAAAGTCATTCATGCCAACTCGAGTCATCGAAATCACCAAAAATGAGACCGGTTGGCATCCCTGCCTTCATCATTCCACTTCCACGGCAGTGGGGCCCTACGTTGCTTTGAGTTATTGCTGGGGAGGAGATCAAGTGATTAAGACCACGAAACTTACCATTAAGGACTGGGGGGTGTCTCTCCCCTTCGAAATACTACCCAAAACTCTCCAAGATGCGATTATTGTAACCTCCAAGCTCAACATCCGCTATCTCTGGGTCGATGCACTGTGCATTATCCAAGACGACCCTGAAGACATGGCCCAGGAGATGTCTCAAATGGCTCGAATCTACAGCTCTGCAGTCGTGACCGTGGCTGCCTCAAGAGCGAGAACAGTAAATGAAGGCTTTCTGCAGGTGAGGGATGCGGGAGATCCACCACATTTGATGTTCGAGCTTCCGTATAAAACAAGAACAGGGGAGCTAGGATCCATTACGCTACACTCTCCCAGCCGCCATCTTGGAATAGTTGAGAGACGCGAACCCCTCGACGTCCGCGCGTGGGCATTCCAAGAACGGTTCCTATCTCCAAGACTCTTAGACTACAGGAGTCATCAATTACGATGGCTATGTAGAGTCCGATCTTCTAGTCAAGAACCCCGGTATGTCGACGGAATGGCAGCTCTTCACGAGCCTTTTATTTCCACAAATGCTAGAAACTGGATTTTTGATCAGCTTGACGGCCTTGATCCAGACGACCAGGAAAACGTACTTCTCGGACACTGGAGTGCAATTGTGGAGTCATATTCTGCTTGTTCGCTCACCTTCTTTTCAGACAAGCTACCAGCGCTATCCGCTGCCGCAGAAAAATTTGGGTCTGTTCTCTCTGCCAGCTACGTTGCTGGCATGTGGACAAATACGCTGCATTTCAATCTTTGCTGGTATCGGAAAAAGTTTTTTTGGCCTCCCTCAAATCCTAGACCGAGAGAATATCAGGCACCCTCATGGTCTTGGGCGTCAATCAACGAACCGGTTGAAATGTGCTCACCTGAAAATTATCGTTCAGAAGACGAATTTCTCTTGCAGGTTCTTCACTGCGACGTTCGGCTAAAGAATGTGATGGCACCCTATGGAGCCGTAACTTCTGGTGTATTGACAGTCAAGGGTTGCATGAAACAGATTCAAGGGATTGTCGATGAGTACAGCGAGGTGGCTTCCATGGCTATCAAAGAAGGATCAAATATGGTGCCGATTCGTGTGTATCTGGATGCACTTGAAGACGGCTTTGCTCAGGATGGAGAAGACTCCACACTGGTATTTGCGCTTGAGGTAACCATGTACTGCAGAGACTTCAGCTCACGCCCAGAAAAGGGCCACCAAGGCCTCCTTCTATGCAAATCGCAGGCAACAAACGAGAACTCAGTCTATAGACGTGTTGGATACTTCGACACACGCGAAGAGCCCGCCTTGCCACGACTACCAGAGGAGAGCAGGGAAGAATGGCAGTTGCGGAATTACGAATGCCTAACGCGGTTTGATGATTGTGAGCCGCAGGTCATCACAATCATTTGAAGACACAGGACACTCTCTTGAGTCGGAGTCAAATACATTTTCAGGGGTTTAGAGTACACAGCTTGTGCGCAAAGCTTCCAGTCCGTTCAATCACGATATAAGAGGTATGTTCCATCTCAATCAACAACCGTCCAATTCTTGCACATGACGTCTCATTCACACAATTATAGCACGAGTGAATAAGACCGTAGTCATGGAGGACGACATTCCAACACCGAAGTATTTTTGGGATGCAGCATCAACCACGGCGACTCAAAATCTATCCGGAACGTCTTTATCGGAAACAAATGGTGTATTATACAATAAGTCGCGTGTTCATTGACATCCCTAGTATCATTGTATCGTACAGTTTTCCCCAGACCCTTTACAGTAAACCTCCCCCATCCCCAAAACCCTAATAACACTTCACAATACTAATAGCCAGGCTTAGCCTCGCCTATGCACTTAGGTGTTCCTCTTTCCTAAGGCGGCCAATCGCTCTGCCGAATGCATTTATCATCCCATCGTATATTTATTATAGTCTCGGAATATGCTAGTAAAGATTACCCTATCTTTGATCAGGAAGAGAGCACTTTGAAGCTCTCGAGCTAGTTGTTTCAGTCCCTCGAACTTTAGTATAAATTCCGTAATAATATCCTTAAATCTATTTTTGTCTATATAGCTATGCTTCGTGTTAGCGATTTCTACGTACATCCTAGTATACTGACCCCGTAGTTTACTCGTCCTAATTAGTCTTACCTTTTTCTTGTTTAACTTTAAGCTTAGTGTATTGTAGTGGGGATGTTAGTCGGTCGCTGGGTGGCCACGTGGTTCGCAGACACGTAACATAGGCGAAGGAGGATAAAAGACGTGTCCTTAGCTAGCTAGTTCTTCTCTTCTTAAGTCAAATTAATGTCTATTTGAACTCCCTCCCTTTTGGGTTGTATCTGTCCTTCTACAGTAACTTATAGAATCTAGGTTAGTACCTATAGTCGTTTTTAGGGTAAGAGGCACGTTTACTAGGGGTGTGAGGTAGAGACAGAGGTAGTACTATAGAAGGGATATAGGGGCTGTTTAGAAGCAAGAAGGGGGGACGTAAGATACTGTTATAGACGGTAGAAAGGTACGATAGGCTACGAGGAAACCAAATCGACATAAGGAGACAGATAGAACTTAGGTTTTTGTCTATAGGAGCTCTGGCCCTAGCGGTTTCTTAAGGATTATAACTTAACAGAGATCCCGTATAGCCCTTAGGCCGCATAGGTATAAGTATAAGAAAGAAGAGAAATCTTTAAAAGTAATAATAACTTTTAAAGATAAGAAAATAATAATAGAAATATTAGATAAATAGTTTAATAAGTTATAGATAGTATTTCTTAATATATTTTAGTCTTTTAATTAATCCTTTAATTATCTTATTAGCTATTCTTTAATTATTAAAGATATTTTATAAATATTTATCTTTATAAAACTTCTTATATATTTTATATACTATATATATAATATATATAATACGTATAATATATATAATATTTATGTATACGGGTACCCGCGGGCACCTATATAGGAGTAAGAGAAACCCTACTCACCCGCGGGTAATGGGTACTACCCACTACCCATCACGCAGCCTAGTCGGCAGCTACATCATTTTATCGTCACCTATAGATACCACATGATGACCAGCCTACCGGTTGTAGCAAAAGGTTAAGACGTGGAAAAAAGCTAGAATTCCCATTCTACCTTTCCATATATGGCCACTCCCGAGATATCTGAGCTATAATATTCTAATGTGATCGTTGGTTCTTTCCATCTCACAACGATCCTTCAAACTTCCCCCAACTTCCCAAATTATCAGCGTGATAGTAGAATGTACCAGACGGCAATCTTCACACACAAACACCTTTCATATTGGTCCTACAGCTCCACAACAAGTCCTTCAACACCAAACTTTTTCTCCAACAGCTCATCAACACTCCCCGTAATATCCACAAGCGGCGTACTATCAGTTTGTGGAAACCCCCCCTTCTCATATGGCAGCGCCGACGTAAGAGCATAAATACTCCCCTCCGCCTCAAACGTAGCCGTCGACCACGCCCCAGGCGCCTGCTCGAACGCAACCGGAATCGCGCCAATGTACTCACTCGTCTTCCACCCATCCCCAGAATAATAAGCAGCAATAATCCCATGCGGCGAAAGCGTCTGATCAAACACATCGGCGCACAACGCGACTGTCTCTTTGAATCGCTTGGGTGTGATGAGGGAGTCGCAGTACAGAGCTGTAGGGTACTTATCTGGGATGTTGGAGGGCCTGAAGAAGGTGGGTTCTGAGGGACTGGGGCTGGTGAGGTTGAAGAGCGCGAAGCTTTGCGTGACTGCATCACTCAGCACTAAAAGATTATCCTCAGTCACGACGTAGCCTCCCCATCCATACGAATGCGTTTTCCGTTTGTCAGGCTTGGGTACATAGAATTTGCTAGCTTGCCCGTTCGGATCGACTTTCAGAATCACGTTGCCGAAGGAAGTCGGATAATAAGCGTTCCCGTCTTTGTCTTCGGCTTCGTCTTGGAATCCGCCCGTGGGCGCGCCGATATCTTGCTCGATTTCCGAAATCAGGGGGTTGACATCTATCTCCCAGATTATGGAGTGGTTGAGCGGGGAGTAGTGGATGAGGCGGTTGGGACCGGTGAGGTTCATGCCCATTTGGGGTTCGTCTTCATTCCACCAGGGAGCGCGGGCATTTGCTGAGATGAACAGAGTCTCTGTTGAAGGACTGTAGTCTATTCCACATATGAAGTATTCTTTGTTGTGACTGATGCCGGGGAATTCAATGACTTTCGAGGCCGAAGTGTAGGGGTCAAACTCCACGATAGAGTTATTGTTCAAGGACCTGGGATTCACATTTAACATGTAGAGTGGGTTTTGTGTGGGGGGAGAGACTTTTTACCCTACGTAGATTTTACAGTTTGGTGGGAAGAAGTCTACACCTTCAGGGTAGATATTTTGAAGATGTACTGTGAGATTACCAGAGATCGGAGGACATGCTGGATAGCTTTTCCATCCGAGCAACGAAATCGATGTCTGCAGGGCAGAGGACAGGAATGGGATTTGGAATTTCATCGTCGTTCAGAAGCTGATGAATCACGAAAGAAATTATTTCGTCCCAAATTCTGGCGAGGTTCAATTCACGTAAGTCTTCCTAGGATTGAAGCAAGATTTCAGATATGCATAGGATGGCAACCATTTAATGGTTATAATTTTCCTCCCTGAGCACGGGCATTTAACCTGACACTGACGTAAATCCAGTGTTGATAAGAGTACGAGTACTCCGTGTTGGATCGGCAAAGGTCGTGCTTCTTGGGTGGGACGGATATAGGGTAGCCTTTCTCCGCAGCAAGTCGCACCTAACTGCACATTAGTGGGGACTTCTTTTACTTCTAATTTTGGGAATTATATAATAAAACTACGTTGGGACCTCCCCATCCCCTGGCTAGGTCAACCTTTACTATTGCTACCTCCAATCTAAAGCCATAACTCCACCAGCTATCATAAGCTCCCCACCTTCATTTCATGACTGCTGGGTGTGCAAACTGCCCAGACGAGCTAGCAAAAAGCGACTCGAAGTTTTCTACAGTAGTTCCCACATATTCTCCAGAACCAAGATCCATGTTAAGTTGAAGTCAGAGATTGACCAGGCCTGAACAGGGATGGGGTCAGATTTCTGACAGGATCTACACGGGTATGGGTGCAAAGTTATGTCATACAGCGGGGTGAACAGGGGTTTTGTTGTGTGGTGTTATTGTGGCAAATCTGACTTGATAGTTTGAATTCTGAATTTTTAGGTTTAGAATAAAATCACTAAAAAAATGTAATTTATAACTACTTTGACTTTTGTGCCTCAAGGTCATAAGGTAGACTATTGGCATTCGTAGGCTGGCTGAGCCCCCGACTTAGCGCATGAGCGCCGGAATTACAGAGCCAGCAGTATGTCTTGGCACAGGTTTTAGTTTTTAGTGGACAACACCCTGAATCATAGGGCCCGCCCACTACAGTTCAGATTCGTTTGACGCGTTCTTGGTACTGTATTTAAAAAGTACCTAGGTAAGCATCTGAAGTAAAACAATATACTTTGTTGATTTGACCTTTTTTTCTTCTTTTTTTTTTTACATGCAATAGAAAAAGAATCCTCGACAAATGATTCAAACCGTTGGTTTCTATTGAGTTCTTCGGATTCTAAAAGTATCATGGCAATTCAAAGCTTTTCTTCGGGAACATGCGCCGCATCAACCATTTTGTAACGCTGGAGTTCCCTCTCTGTACTCTTGTTGGCTGCCCAATCTTTGTATCCATCTTTCAGCTCATCTACCACTTCTTCCTTCCACAGTGGTAGGGGCTCTCCACCCATTCCGACCAGCCTCATCTGTCGATTACCTGCCATCAGATAAAGCCAAAAATCCCCCGGATCAATTCCCGTAACGATTGACCCATCCACCCTGCCTTCCAGCATGTCTTTGCAAAGATGCCACTCCTCACACAGCGGCCTCCCAATACCTACTCCGTCAACTGTATCCAATGCCCTCACCATCCCACCTACCGTCCGTAAGCCACCCGTGACATAGACCTTAGTCTTCGTCAAGCCGGGCACGATCTGATCCGCAAACTCAAGGAAGAACGCTTCTCTCTTCTTCGTGCTCTCGCGAATGTGCGTCATGAGGACTTTCTCATACGAGCCACCACTAAGCTCAACGAAGTCAAACCTATTGCTCTCAAGTTGCCGACACAGCTCTCTGGCCTCGCTCGTCAGGAACCCCGTGTCCTGGAACTCGGTGCTGTTGATCTTGATGCCGAGGATAAAATTTGGCGGCGTGCGTCTCCGAATTTCTCTTCCAATCTCGAGAATGAAACGCATGCGGTTCTCGAGACTTCCACCATACTCATCGGTGCGTTTGTTGGTCTTGGGACTCAAGAATTGTGCCAGCAGAAACCCATGCGCGCCGTGTAATTCCATGCCATCCCAGCCTGCTTCCGCAAGGTACTCCGCTGCATGCGCGAAAGCATTTATAATCTCGCGAATCTCATCATCCGTAGCAGGGTGAGGGGGGTTGTACTTGTAAATCCCGTCTCCTTTTCCTTCGTTCGCGACGGAGACGTCTGAGGCGGAGATAGGAGAGTCTTGGAAGACGCACAGGCGGCCTGGGTGCGAGACTTGGGCGACCATTAGCGAGTCGTGGGCTTTGCCGGCGCGCGCTACGGCGGCGAAGCCGTTGAAGCGAGGCCCGGAAAAGGGGGCGTTCAGGGGATCACGGGGTCGCCTATGGATTCGAGTTGTGTAGGGAAGATCACTAGAAGGAAACAAATATTAGAACAAAAATCTCTCTCGTAATGTAATTTGTATTCGAATGAAAATGAAGTTGCCGGCAAAACATAACTGACATTGCCCGATAGTATCAGGCCGATTCCACCGCGGCCCCATCGCTCGTAGCACCGCTCTATATTTTTGGTCGGGATGCCGTTATTTTCCGGATGTTGCAAATTAAAGGTACATAACTGCTCCGTCATTGCTGCTTTCAGAAAGCGATTCGGAGAGGTGCGCCCTGAGAATGCGAAGGTGAGCGGTTCAGGCCAGACGAGCATGGTCTGCTGGCTCGGAGTGGTAGCGCTCCGGTCGCGCCTCTGGTTCTGGCATCGATGCCGGCATTGAGTAGCCTACAGTGTCTGTCATAGTTGTAGCAGTTAGAGCATCGTAGTAATTTCTAAGAATTTTTCAACTTCGGGAGGACAATATCATTCAGGCTCTCGCCAATAGCCAAACCAGATGAACCCAAATTTCATATCTGTTGTATAAGCCAAACTACTGTCAGGTACGCTGAACTCGATTCTTGATGAATATGACTACTCGTGTATCCGCTTACAATCTGACATGCAATTGTCAGGCCTAGACCACCTGACCAGGATCCGTCCCTGAAGTGCTACTGAAATGGCAATTGGTCTGCCAATCCTCACTTGCACTCCGTGATACAACATTAATTAATAGTCGTAATTACGATGGAGAGATCACACGTGACCGAGGAGTTGTTTCGAAAATGAGGACGTGAGCTTGAACTGTAATTCCGAGTATTCCCATCTAACTCCGCTAATCCCGAGAGGTGCATATCAATATAACGTCAGGAACGGAGAAGCAAACTGACTTCTCATTGGGAGAACATTCAGGCATAACAACCGCTCTCGTTATCGCCGAAATCGATTTATGACTCATCCAATGGCAGGCTAAAAGCCGACATCCCCTGGCCCATCAGTTTCAGATTCGGCAACTAACCGTAGATCGCCGCCGGGACCCCACTTTTAACATCCACTAAGTTCGATGGGCATTCCTACTACCCCCTCTCCCCGGTTCAGATGTTATTTTGCCACTTTGTTGCCACTTTATCACCACCCCTAAGCACCCCACTTATAGTTCCACTTTACATTCTTTCACCTCTATAGCCAGCACTATAAAAGGTATATATTATTTAATTTCATATCCTTCGTAATACTATGAAAAGTAGGGGAGAATAAAGAGGGCCCCTTACTAAGTAATCTTATCGAAGGAAAAGGGTTCACGAAGATCTAAAGTATATACTTATAATATAGAAAGAATCGTGGGAATAGCTTCAATTATGCTAATTTTACTCTTCTGGGCGATTTCAGGCATTAGTCAGGTGCCTGGTGGAAAGAGAAGTGGGGTGCTAGACGGTATCGCAATAGTAGCAGCAAAGAACAGGGGGGAGGGGGTAGTACGTAAACTCTATTTTTTCGATGGTGGCAGTTGCTTACCCCATCAACAGCTTCTACCTCGGGGAGAGAAGCATATTCATTCAACATCATTGCAACAACGCTTTCCTTCCTACGCGCACAACAACATGACCACGCAATTCCGAGATACCCAATTTGGCCATCTCGTCCGGTTTCTATCCAGCAATAAACTGTTTCGATACTCTGACGAGATTGATCCTTCACTGTGGAAGAAGTCACTTTCACGGAACACCCCGTCAACAACCACGCCGCCAGGAGAGCAAGCAGCCCGTAACTCCTCGAAAGAGTCAGATACGGAGAACGCCGATCCGCAGCAACTGAGTGCAAAGAATGTTGTAGAAAATGGCAAAGAGATCCATCTGGTAGACTGGTATGGCCCAGATGATCCAGAGGCAAGTACCTGCCCCTATTTCTTCCAAGCGACAAAAGCTTCTCACACAAATTTCAGAATCCCCAGAATTGGCCCAGCAGCTGGAAATTGCTGGTCGGTTTCCAAATGTGCATCCTCAACTTCTCAGTCTACATCGCGAGTTCCATCTACGTTCCTGGCGAGACAAGCATCATGGAAGACTTTGGTGTCAGCACTACTGTAGCAACACTGGGCCTCTCCCTTTTTACCCTGTAAGAAAACCACCACCATTTTACTTTGAAGTCGACCTCTGAAAGATGACTATTGCTAACCGGCTTATACTAGTGGATACGGTGTCGGTCCAATGCTATGGTCTCCCATGTCGGAGATGCCAAAACTCGGACGCGGCGGGATTTATTTCTGGACGCTCCTCGCATTCGTCTTGCTTCAGCTCCCAACCGGCTTCGCCGTAAATATGCCAATGTTTCTCGTTTTCCGATGGCTAGCTGGCTTTTGTGGGAGCCCGTCGTTGGCAACTGGCGGTGCTACCATTGCGGATATGTATGAGCCTGCTAAGGTAGCATACGGAATATGCATCTGGGCATCGTTCGGAGTCTGTGGCCCTGTCTTTGGCCCAATCGTTGGCGGATATGTGGCTCCAGTGAAGGGATGGCGATGGACGATCTGGGTGTTTACATGGCTGTGCACACTTGTACTAGTTTTGCTGTTTTTCCTCCTCCCTGAAACCAGTGCAGCGAATATTCTGTACAGGAGAGCGAAGCGATTGAGGAAAGCGACGGGAGATGATCGTTTGAGAAGCCAGTCTGAGATTGATGCTGAGCATCATACGATGAGAGATCATTTGATTGTTCTCGGCAGGGCATTTACGCTGACTTTCTCGGAGCCCATTGTTTTCCTCATGGACCTCTATACGGCGCTTCTGTACGGAGTGCTCTTCACCTGGTTCGAGTCATTCCCCCTGGTGTTTGGTGACATCTATGGCTTTGGTCTCGGTGCACAGGGACTAGCCTTTCTAGGTATCTTTGTTGGTGGAGTCGTCACCGTACCTCTCTTCCTAACATGGATCAGATATGGTATAGTCCCGAGATTCACCAAGCCAAACTTTAAGCCCGAGATGTTACTTCCACCAGCCTTCTTTGGATCTGCCTCTCTTCCAATCTGCCTATTCTGGTACGGCTGGTCAGCACGGAAGAGTATGCACTGGATTATGCCCATTATCGGCTCTAGTTTCTTCACTGTTGGGGTCGTCACATTGTTCAACGCGGTGCTCAATTATCTTGGGATGACATACCCTGAGTATGCGGCATCGATATTTGCAGGCAACGCACTTTTCCGCGCCTCATTTGGTGGGACGTTCCCACTTTTTGTACGTTACAGAGAAAATCCCTTCTTAGCATATAGCTAGCTAATCAGGAATCGCGACTAGGCACGAGCGCTCTTCCATCGACTTGGCATTGGCGGTGGTAATTCCCTCCTCGGTGGCATCGCAATATGTTTCATCCCCATTCCTTTCGTCTTCTACTACGTAAGTTCTTGAGAGACTTTAAGAGTTGACCGCTCAAGCTGATTGAAATTAGTATGGTGGAAAGATCCGGCACATGAGCAAGAACGCTCGGCACGATGTCTGAAGGCAATATTTGAAAGGGCATGCTGAATGAATGCAATTTCAATGCTGCTGAGTGTCACCAATTCGCAAACCATTCGTCAAAGAGGAGAATGAGCAACCTGCATATTTATAATCTCAGAGGCACTGTAGGACTAAGGACTGAGGGACTTATCACAAATAAGTTTTCCCCGTCTGAGTGTAAAATATTTACTATCGGGACTGAGGACAAAGGAATTTCACTTCACTTCTCAACAACTAAATTTTATAATATTATATACTCTTCTACTACCCTCCACCTCCTTCCTCACATGATAAATTAACCGCAAAGCGGCCCAGCATCTTCCGAACTTTTAAATCTTCAAGCCAAAACTTGCCTGTGACATTGCTCCCCGGCACGTAATTGAGTGTTGGAAGCAGTTTTGTTTTCTCTGCCAATGGTATGGAAGGCGTCTTGGAAATACTGGAGTCACTTACCCAACTACTTCTCACCAGCGCAATGAACCTCGCTTGGGTAGTTTTACTTATGCTGCTTCTCACACAAACAGTCTTTCATGTGACAAACTTATATCACAGAAATTTAGCATAACCCTAGTTGTTACCGTAAATCCCCCAAAAATTCCCGGATCAAAACTCCACATCCTGTAAAAAGCAGTCAGATTTTAGCCCAGGGAAATAATTCGGCTTCCAGGTACCTGAATCTGCAGACCAAATGACGAGTTCCCCGCACGTCTCACTTATGCACTTGTCAGGCACCGGCGCTGATCATTTTCGCCCACCAAAAATGAAGACCGGTGAGATGCGCGATCGGTCTCATTGAAGTCAGAAGCTTTTGGCTTTCAAGCTTTCATGGAAGACATCACATCACAGCAGACCAAGTGAACCTCACCACGTATAAAAGCGTCCATATTGCCATCCTAAATCTTTAGTTCCAACTCCTCCAATCACAATCTCCTCTCCTGAAATACACACGTACAAGCGATTTATCAAAATGGTGCAATGCGGGTTCAACACGCTGATACCAGCGCTAGTCCTCAAAGCAAGTTTCAAGATTGACTCGCTCCCCAGCTTCGAAACCTTTCACTAACCACTTCAAGCTCCGTATCTTCGCACTCTACCCTGTCGGCCCCCTCACCACAAGCGGCACCCTCGCAAATGGCAACGGTATCGGGAGTCTCACCTCCCTGCCCTCCTACAACCTAACCCTCAACGCAAGCACCGTCCACATCGACGACTTCAACACCATTTCCTCTCCGGGCCCCTACACACTCAACGCGCGGGGCCTCCTCAAAACTGACGACGGGGTCTACATCGGCGTCAATTCCGTTGGTTTGTTGGCAAATACGACGCATGTACAAGATATACTTTCAAATAAGAGTGGGACGGCTCCGACGCAGTGGGGCGAGATTGAGACTGTGAGCACGTGGAATTTTCAGGCGGGGGAGAACGGGAAATATGCGGATTTGACGACGAGTCAGTTTGTGGCGAATATACAATTAAGTCCGAGTGATAATGCGGAGACCGTGAGCTATATTACGTATCGGTTGAGTAAGGTGCTGCCGGGGCCGTTGTGTTAGATTGGGAATTGTATTGGAGAAGAAGTGACGAGGTCTTCTTTGAAGCTGGGGGAGAAGTGTCGATACAGGCTGTTCTTGAACACATCGTAAAAATGAGCTTTTGCACAATAGATCTGCAGTGACTAAGCATGGGTACTCCTTGAACAAGTACAATAATTGTGGAAAAACTGTTGGTTATACTATGCGTACTTATAAGGTGCGTAACCATACCATATTGAACAATGTCTAAGAGGTCCACACCAGAAAGCCTCAACATCCTCGAGTTATTTTGAATTACATATTGTCTCAATTTTATATTTTCTTCTGTGACCAAGAGAAGCCACCGATACGTATGTAACTTACCTGTCCCATCATTAATCAGAATCAACAATCACCAGGTAGCCGTCAATCAGGATGTCAGTCTATGGAAAATCAAAAGATTCCTTGGTACAGACTGCTTAATCCAATTTCTATACAGTCATACATGTATGGCCATAATAGCCTAGATAACAAACTTCCATTTGATCATCAATATCATCAATCTTTTACCCAGCAGCTTCCATCGATTGTATGCACTCATTGATTCCACTATCTCGTGTTACAACTCTCCTCATCTTCGACCAACCTTCACAAGAAGATTCATCTCAAGCACTCCCGTCATTCTCCACCTTCCTCCTATTAAACCTATGGGCTGCCACAAGCGGCACAATCAACAGAACAACGGCCGCAGCCATCACAGCGCCCGCAAAAGCCTGCGCATCCACAAACTCCTTTCTCGCAACATCCGCCAGCGCCCCCGCAATTGGCGCCCCAATCAACACACCCACACTCGCCATAGCCCAACTCATCCCCAGCCTCGCACCAATAACATCCAGACTAGGGCTGAGCGTCGGATGCGCCGTGCTAGCCGCTGGCGCCGTGACAAGAACGCCGGACAGGAACCCCCAGGCTATGGTCCATACGACCATGCCTGCCGTGGTGCGCACAGAAATCCAGGAAAATAGCAGTATGATGCCCACTGTGTCCCAGAAGATGAGGATCTGGATTGGAGTAACGCGTGAGCCGAGGAGATAGGGTAATGTGCGGCCAAAGAACGAAGCCCCGTTGCTGATGGCAAGGAGGTAGAATGCGAAGTCGACGGTTGTGCCGACTTTGACACGAGCATAGGTCGTTATGTAAAACAGCGGAATATAGTACGCTAGGAATTGGAAGAAAAGTGCGATGACAAACGTCCCGAAAATAGGCTCTCGGAAAGCTCGCGGGTCTATGACTGTACGTGCTTTTGGGGCGCGTGTCCCCGGCTTTCGACAGAGGATAAAGAGGGTGGGGATGGAGACGCCGAGGTTAACAAAGGCGATGGCTCGTACGGCCCAGCCGAAGCCAACGGTGGGTGTGAGGCGGCGGAACATGATGGGGAAGATGATGCCGCCGATGCTTGCGCCTGTTGAAGCCATGCCTAGTGCGAGGGGTCGCCGAGTAGTGAACTTAGAGGAGATGACGGCGAAAGCGGGGACTACAGTAAATTAGTATGGTATTTCTTCTCACTAGGAACAGATGAGCAGCTGCCGAGCAGGTTAAACGTCTGCGGAGTTCGCTTCACAGCAAAATCATTTAGGAGGAACAAAGGAAAAGGCTGGTTACTGTTGATGGCGCCGGCTCCGAGCCCGACGCAGAAGCCTTGAGCGAGTATAACTTGGTAGTACTTGGTTGAAAGCGAGATCATGAACATGCCGAACACGACCATGGAGTGTCCGATTATCATGACAGGTCGGAGGTAGCCGCGGTCAGTCAAGGGGCCCGTAAGGACACCGACGATGGTGACGAATGTCGATTGGACGCTGCCGACCCATGCCAGTGTTGAAGAGGGCTTGTCTGGTAGCAGTTCTGTTCGATAGTATTCCAGGAAAACACCAAAGGTGCTAGAGATTCCCCTTGAAGCTTGTTAGTAAAGTGACAATATCTGTTTGGGATGGCGAGTTACCAAGAGTTTACGAAAATGAAGAACCCGGCGAGGACAAAAAGCCAGGCCTCGATTCCTCCATTGGGAGGTTGAATTGGTGCTGGGGCAGACTGAGCAGCTGTTGGAGTGGGTGCAGGTTGGGTTTCTTTCCCCAACTCGCCTGGGGCCGAGGTATCGTGGCTCTCCTTCGCCAGGTCGACCGCCAAGATGTTTGATCCGACCTTTCATCATTAGCTTTGGAGGTTCTTCCAGTCTCTTCTCGGCCTGATTGATGACTAACCACTTCTGTATCAGATACCATTTTGATTTCGTTCAAGTCAGCGCATACAATGTTTTCTTTGGTCTGCATAGGACAGCAATTGAGTATTCGAGTTGTTGAATAGGGGCTCGAGGCGGATTTCGTTATCGGGCGATTTAATGTTAACGCCGAGGAAACATCCCTAGTAGAAAGACCTGACAGCTGCAGGAGGAAGCATATCCTGTGGATCTCTCGATATGATTTTTTTTTTTATCAAGGCCACAGAGTTACATTAGCAGAAGATAAGGCCAACTGTCAGGATACATTAAGAATGTCATGGAGGCGTGATAAACTTGTGACCCTGACTGCAGGTGTTCATCTCGTTGTAGCAACATGAGGCCTAAATCGGAAATCTGACCGCGGAGACTGGACGGACTGTTGACCTAAGGCATAGCCTGCATACCTTACAACTCTGACTGCAGCTACCCTTATCAGTATACTAACCAACTTCTAAAGCGGAGACTACTTGGAAACCTAACTGCAGTGGCTGGACGGGGAAGCACCCCACATGAAACATGACTGCAGCTGTTGGCGGTTGAGTGACGGGCAAGTTGGCCAACCTTAAAGCTTAAAATTTGACCTACGATCATTTCTTAATGGAATTTAGAGATACTCGGTCTTAAAACCAACGAATGAGGAGTTCCACATGCTCGTTGCGCTCTTCCAAGAAAATTATTGTCGGCGATAACACATTTCGGAGTTTCGCCTCCCTGACTGCAGCTCTCCAGGGCTGTCTGATGCAAGATCTTTGACACGATGCCTCGTTGCTGGATATTATTTCTTTAGTTGACTGAAAATGGAGGTGCATCACGTGATGCTAAAATTTTAGCCGTAACTTAACGGCCGAGCTTGTCATTCAGAATTAATAATATGCCTTGTTCCTTAAACGTTGCTGAAGGCAAAAGTGGAAAAGAGAAGAAAAATTTCTCGTCTCTGAAAGGAAGTTCCAACCATGGCACTTAGTCAGATGCGACGATTTCTGGACGATAATTCGCTTGCTTCCCCGCTTGGAGTGGCGGCCATCGTAGCCATAGGATTGACGCTATGGGTGAGTTGAGACTCCTTGAACAAAATACTGAGAAAGATGTCGCTTTGAACGCCGCCTTGAGATATCAGAAAAGAACCGACTGTTGACGCGTTGATAGGTATTCGTCGTTGTTTTTTATCGCCTAGCCCTGCATCCATACAAGAAGTATCCAGGTCCAATTATCTCGAGAATCTGTGGGCTTCCGGTGTTGTATCATGCATGGAAAGGCGACTTTCACCATTATCTCTACCGCCTTCATAATAAATATGGTAAGATCATGAACCCATTGAGGAATTTCATTTGCACCAAACTGACCAAACCATAAAAGGGGAGAAGGTTCGCTACTCGCCCAACAAGCTTTCGATCAACGATGTGAGGGCTCTCAACGGTATGTTAGCAAAGAATCAACACTGCATCCCAGCACTTACGCGAGGCAGACATTTATGGTTTCAACAAGAATGTCTCGAAGCCGGAAGAATTCTACTCCGCATTCAGAGTCAACAAGCATGCGAGGAATGTCTTCAACACGGCGGATAAGGAAGAGCACAGAAGAAAGCGCCGCATTATGAGCAAGGCATTTTCTGCAAAGGCTCTACCGAACTATGCGCCTTTCATTTCCTCCAAGGTTGAAGAGCTCTCCGTGAAACTCAACGGTGGTCAGTCCTTTGGTGCATCCAGTCATTGGAAAATCTTCAACATGGCTGACGAGTTCAACTACCTCATGCTCGATATAATGGGTGGTCTTTGCTTCGGCGAGGCGTTCGGTTTCATTGCTGGTAAAGGAAGAGAGACAATGGCAAATGTCCATAATCGAGCCGTTCGGATTTATATGGTACGAATCTTGGCTACATTGCATTTTCAATGATTGCTAACATTGTTGACGACTGGACAAGAGCCTCTATTGAAGCGACTGTCACTAGACAGGGTGATTTTCCCGCATCTCTTCAAAGCCACAAATGCCTTGGGTCAATACACCCGACATTATACGCAGAAGCGTATCATGAACAGGGCTGACCTCGAGACTGACAAAGAAGCGGTGGAGGAGCGAGGCTTTGAAGATATTCTCGCACACCTCATCAACAACAAGGACGATGAGACTGGGACTGTTTATAGCGAGAATGAGCTCCTTGGAGAAGCAACTTTGCTGATGATGGCCGGTAAGCGCTGCAATCTTTTCGCTGTAATCAGTAGCTGACAATTTGGTTTCAGGATCTGATACATCAACAACTGCAATTAACACCACGTTTTTCTACCTCTCACACCACCCTCGAGTTGTGAGAAAGCTGGATGGCGAGCTGAGAAAATGTTTTCCTAAGCTGGAAGACATCCATCCAAACACTGCCGAGAATTGCAAATATCTGCGAGCCTGTCTCGATGAAGCGATGCGACTCTGCCCTTCAGTACCTTCCAACATTCCCCGCGTCATCGGAGAGGAAGGTATCAAGGTGATTGACGAAGAGCTTCCGGGCGGCATGTGGGTGTCTGTTCCCAACTTCACCCTCTTTCGCAATGCAAAGTATTTTGACCGGCCGCACGACTACATCCCTGAGCGCTGGATAGCGGATGAGAGCACCGGTTACAGCCACGAGGACGTGAAGCTGTCCCAGGATGCCTTTCAGCCATTTTCTCTCGGGCCCAGGCATTGCATTGCTCGCAACCTGGCGCTGCGAGAGATGACATTTGCGCTGGCTCGCGTCTTCTACCTGTTCGATGTTGAGCCGGTGGACAACAGCGGACGATGGATGGGCTCTCTGCCCGGAATCGATACGCGAAACAGCCACTTGGTCCAGGAACAGTGGGATGTCTTCACGTCGCTGGAGAAGGGGCCAACGGTGAGGCTCAAGGTGAAGGAGGATGTGGAGGCGCGGCGCTGAAGGCGACGCCCAACTAAACAGTGGCGCTAGGCCAGGCCAGGCGATTTAGGCCATTGGATTAACGAGTTAATTGATAAGCAAGAGCACTGGGTTCATGTAGTAGTAGAGCGTTGGAAGTGGTCAACACCTAATTAATTGGATTTTGGTTTTCGCGATACCCTATAAAACACGGACTTTTGGTCCCAGGCTCGTTACCATTGCAGGCCTAGTGGAGACCTGAGGCATTAACGGAGATGGCGTTGTTGGTTTTCATCTTCAGCTATAGGATAGGATATCTCCGTATTCGGTAACTTATCGTGTAGGTAGGGAGACTTACTTTCGTACAGTACCTTTCGTACATTAATAGCTCATTAACCTTGCCTACTTACGATTTTCGCTGCATCCTGCTCAATAATCTGCGCACCTGCCTTGATCAACGTATACGGAGGTACAGCGGTAAAGTAAAGTAATGTTTTGACAGGGGGTCGCCGCGAACACACGATTTCAACACCACACAACTCTTGCTATACCTGACCAAAAATCATTTTTAAAATACTAGAATACTCCCCAAGATTTCGTGAATATATCAGTGTAGTTTTTTACATTCTTATCTGTTG
>JAAMPI010000801.1:0-25472 GCA_013054445.1 Cudoniella acicularis | reverse complement strand
CTTCACATTCTCCGTGCAGCAGGTTTTCACTCGACAAGACCCTCAGTACTCGATGCCTTCACAGATATTGCGGCGAGATATATGGTTACGCTTACCGAACATGCTAAAGCCCATGCCGCTATCAATCACACAGAACCAGAACTTTCGCTGGAAATATCGCTTCAGGATGTAAGAATGGCAATGCAAGATTGCGGTATCCTGTATCCCGAGGCAACCCTCATGGATCAAGAGTTTGGCGGCGAGGAAGATGCGCGGGGCGTTGATGCTTTCGTGGCTTGGGCAAAGGGTCCGGGGAATAAAGAGATCCGGAGAATTGCACTCGAAGGTGGAGATGGCGCAGAGGAGGATTATTTATCAGGTCTGTCTGCTGGAATACGGTATAGCTGGAGTTATGCTGACCATTTGCAGTTCTCAAAAAGAAACACAGCACGGCGGACGAAGATTCGAGATACAATGGTACAATACTAGGCAGACCAGCGGAACCTCGCGCTATAAGAGTAGAGGGAGGGGAGGCTACGAGTTTGAAGGAATGGGCGGAGAAGCTGAAGAAGCCTACTAAGTCAACATCGCTAATATCCTCAAGGCGACAATCATCTGCATTGAGCTCGTTAGGAGACGAAGTTATGGAGGATATGGAATTCTAGGGTGACGATATTGCTTTCAGCATTGCGACGGCGTTTGGGAAAGGCAAATAATTGGGATGTACGATATCTGATCTGCAAATACCAGTCTAGGGGAAAGCTTGAGAAAGCAACCATCCATTAAAATCTTCTCTACACAGAACCTAATCCCTCATTTTCAACTCGGCTCCAGCGCTTCCAATATGCGCTCCTTCACTCCGTTGCGCTTGTTTATCCTCCCTCGCATCCTTCTACTCTGCTTTCTGTCTATCCAGATTCTTTGTCAAGCTGTCTTGCTCTCCCCAACCGGCACTCTCCTTGTCAAATTGGGCATCCATGACCCGTCCTTCTCCGGGAGCTCACATCTGCTCGCCTTCAAGATCTTCGTTCTGCGGACCAACCTTGGATCCTGGCATGGTAGCATTGCTATCGTCGGCATTGCCTTGTGGATGGTCGCCATGCCCAGCAGCTGCAGCTGAACCTACAAATGTAGCGGGGGTTGCCTTTGAAGAATCTTGGGTATCATTAGCTCCGAAGGTAGTTCCAGCTCGAGCTGAATTGAGGGTGGATTGATCCTTAGAAGCGGACATGATTTGGTATGAAATATGAAGTACGATCGGGATGATCTTCCAGTACTCAATTTGGACTTAAAATATTATGTGATTTTGAAAGAATCATACTTGTGAATTCTTCTCAATAAGAGCTTGTTTATCCCCCGCCAGTGACGTATTGATCGAGAGGGCTTTCTACGTGCACCCACTCGTGCCGCTAAAATTTCAGTCTCGCCAGCCATGCCAAGCGATGAACATCAACTCAAGTTTCACAACACAACCACCTCCTTCACGATTTTATGAACATCACATACTCTTAAATCTTCATAAAAGATGATATTACTGCTTCTCTTCACCAACTAGCTACTCTCCTCCGTTCTTAACATCGAAGCTATTCGCATTTAAGCAAGGACGCGACAACCACTGGAGCTGGAGACATCTTGCCCTCACCCACCATCCCCATCATGCCTTTCCCTTTCACGCTCCCAACGACTTCTGCATTTTCTTTTTCAAAATTCTTCAGCAGTGATTCTCATCCATCTCTACCGTTGTCAGCAAGCACTTACCGGGGAGTGCTCCGGGACGCGCTGAAGAAACACAAGCGTCTGCCGCCGCATGAGCAGTCATCCAATCTCGGGAACATCCTCATAAGTCTAAATAACTACATTCCGTATCTTCTTGCTGTCGATGCTGGCCTTGGATGTCAGCCTGTTGCGGGAGAGGAGCTTGATGTAGTGTTGAAGTCCACTCCAACCTTAGAATGGAGACCCACGCTTTCTGATAGTGCCATACCTGGACGGGAATTGGCTAGGTTAAAAATCAAATCACTGGAGTACGAGGTCTACTTTGTCCTCTCAACACTCGGATATGTCCAAACTCTACTTTCACGAGCTTCTCTTCACCCTTTATATTCCTCTGCAACATCATCACCAAGCGCCGAACAACGTACTCTTGCAATTACCACAGCCACAAAACACTTGCTGTCTGCTGCCTCAGTCCATGACTATCTCGCCACTCGCTCAGACCAAGTCCCAACGGATTCTCCTTATATCGACATCAGCAAATCTACCTTCCGAGCTCTGTCATCCCTGGCAATGGCCGAAGCAACTCTCTTGGCAGTGTTGAAAGATGACCCCTACCCAGCAGTCGTCGCGCAGGAGCGCAACAAGAACGACAAAGATTGGATGATTAAGGCTCCTGACATCCCAAAAGTACGGGCTCATCTTTTTGCTCGGCTGTGCCTTGCTGCTTCCGAGCATGCCTCGAATGCTCACTCATTGCTTAGCACAGGCTCCGGCATAGGAAAAGTCGATTCAGATTTGCTGAAATACGTTGAGGATCTTAGGAGAACGGGGCGCGGGAAGGCGTGCAGGTTCTTTGGCATTGATGCTGAGCTTGGTGGTCAGACGGGCACTGGAATAGCGTGGCTGCATGCTGGAATGCATGAATTGAAGTTGTCTTCGAAAGAAGATGGTGGTAAGAAGGGGTTGAGTTTTGGAAGATTCAAAAAAGAGTGGACAGAAAAGCGCGAAGATAAAAAAATTGAGAAAGGGGCCGCTTGGGGGTCCGATGCAGGGAGAATGGAGGAGGGCAGAGTTTTGGAGATGCTCGAGGAGAAGTGGACGAAGATGAATGACACAGTAAGCATTTGCGTCTTTGATCAAACCAAAACTGATGATTTCGGCAGATTAACACTCAAGTAATACCTCCAATTGGTCCCTTGATGTCCTCAATGCCATCGGGTCGAGAAATTCATAGCCTCAAACCATTCGTTCCTGCTGTTCTCGATGTTTCGGTTCTTGAGGGCATGAGAGCTCCTCCAGATCAAGCCGATAACTATGGTAGCGAGTTGAGCTCAGAGGAGGAGGGAGAAGACCCAGAGCCGGTGGGCGCGTTTCCTGGTACCAAGGGAGACTACTCTGGTAACAGCAATTACTATTGAGTTTCTTCAATGAGCCGATGTCACCAGATTCTTCATTCCCAACATCTGCAGAAAGATGAGACTCCACCAGAAATACTATTCGGCTCGCGCCAAAGAGACCCACTGCATTGACTCAAAAGCCGAGACGAGGTGTTTTACAGGCTATCTGAAATACCCACTCCAAGTCACGACTAAAAAGGCCGCCTTAAATCCAAACCCACTGCGCGCGATCACATTCCTAGTCCATGGGCCAATTGTCAAATAGCACATCTCTAATTGGACGTTTCCACCACATTAGTCGTTGGCGATGGTGAAGCTACGGCTCAGTATAGTTTCATGATTATGCTATTGGACAGTGAGGTCGTACAAAAATTTTTCACCGACGTCCCCACTATAATCTCTGTCTATTTAGTGGAAGTCGTGCGGCTGCCTAGAATATATTTGTTTGGATCTTCTCTTATTCTTCTTCGGGCATCCTGTTCCGCCTTGGCTCTAACAATCTCTCAACTTGATGTTGCGTTCTTTTATAGCTGTTTCAAGGAATCACGTTTAGCACCCTTACTTCACATCGATTTTGCTGCAGGGTTGCAGGCTTCCCAGAATGCGCCTGATCAACTCGATAACCTTGCAACTTGAGTTTATCTCTGACTGGATCCCCGACTATGTCATCTTGTCACACACATGGGGCGAAGAAGAAGTTTCCTTTCAAGACATACAGGGGCCTGATGTCGACAAGATGAAAGGGCACATCAAGCTGCAGAATTTCTGTGCTCAAGCGGCTCGGGATTGCTTCGATTATGCCTGGATGGACACGTGCTGTATTGACAAATGCAGCAGCGCAGAGCTCTCGGAGGCTATCAACTCAATGTACAAATGGTATAATCTTGCCAAGATCTGCTATGCTTATCTGGAAAATGTCACTGTGTCGTCCAATACGTCAGACCTGCAAATTCTTGAGTTACTCCGGCCGAGAAGGTGGTTTACGAGAGGATGGACGCTACAGGAGCTTATTGCACCCTCGCAAGTCGAGTTTTACGGTAAGACTTGGAATAATATTGGTTCTAAGAGAAGTCTTCGGAACACCTTATGCGACATCACTGGTATCGATATACATGTCCTTGGAGGTGAAGAGCCGTAAGCCTGTAATGTCTCACAGAGGATGTCTTGGACATCAGAAAGGACTACCACCAGAGCAGAAGATATCGCTTACTGCCTCATGGGCTTGTTCCATGTCAATATGCCACTACTCTATGGGGAAGAGGGCTTGAAAGCCTTCACTCGACTTCAAGAGGAGATTATAAGAGGAACAGAAGACCACTGTCTTTTTCTTAGTTAGCAAGGGATGCCCAACCATTATCAACTTGTCGAGGACTCTTAGCAAGCTCCCCTCGAGAGTTCGGAACCCTCAAAAGTGTTACACCGAAAAGCTTAGGCTCCCACATAGCAATAATCAGAGCTCCTAATCCACTCGTCCATCAATCTCGACACTCCGCGGCATCCCTGGGGTGATCCACACTCTCTAACAGTAGGGGATTACGTATGACTTTACTACTCAAGCGGAAAGATAGACAACACTCTCAAGGCATCGAGTACCTTGCCTGCCTCAACTGCCAAACAGAGAGTCACATGCTTCTGTACGTGTATTTGCAAAGATTGCCAAATCGAGATCAGACATACGGGAGGGTGCGAGCACATGAAATAGCATTGATCCCACTGGGTGAAGGTAATACATTTGAAGACTCGACAATATGTATTACCCAATCAATCTCATACGGGAAATAGTTCCACAAGCTGGAAAATACAGTCGAGATGATTCCGACCAACTGGAGCACAAGGGTAATACGAGTTATCCTTTAAATTATTCTTGTAAGAGGAGGGGCCATTACTCTGGGATCGATTATTTGGGCATCAGGCTACAAGGCACCAACACACGCACTTTAACCCCTGTACTCGCCAAGCTTTCAGGCACTCATGCCATTTTAACAAGCGATATCCCCCTCCTATGTCACTTAAATCAAGCTTTTATAACAACTACCTGCGTAATAGAATTAGCTTACTTATAAGCTTATATTTAGTGTGTAATAAATGCGATTTAATAGCATTTTTCAGAATTGTAAGTTTATACGAGTTACTTATACTATAATTATATTTTATATCGGCTTATGATTTTTTCTGAGTTCTTTTCTCAAGCGAGATAAAGCGGCGTTAGTGTGGCGTTAGTGATTTGGATGTGTTTTTGTTGGTGCCTCGTAGCCTGACGCCCAAATAATCGATCCCCCAATATGTGGTCCCAGTCGATTGAGTATTTTCCAAGTGCCGGGTATGAATCAAGTCCGAGAATGGGTCAAAGCGAAAGAATCTTATCACATATATACCCCTAATCCAGCCCACTGATTCGCTATCCCGCCAACCTTTTATCTAAAGCCTTAATAATAAAAGGCACATTATTGGCTACCAGCAAGCAGCTGACTGTACTCGCCAAACTAGGGCGGCGGCGCGGCTCACATTTATTTCTTCTCTTTGGCAGGCTCACTTCTACCTAGACTTGAGAATTATCTTGATGTTTGCTTCATTGTCTTAATCCAACTAGGATAAATCCTCGTGTTCATTAACGTATTTGTAACTCACTTTCCCTCTGTTTATCTATAGCGACTTCATCAAGCCCCGAAGTCCCTCACCGCCTTTTTCCATCACACCTCCAACAGAAACTCTAACACTAATCTAATACAACATGACCCTCACAACTTCTCACCCCCACCACATTATTGTCACCATCACACAACAAAAATGAAGTTCATACTCGCAGGCTCAACTGGAAACCTCGCGACCGAGATAATTCGCCAAGCCCTCCCAAACTCAGCAATAGCCTCCCTAATTTTCCTCGCTCGCTGAAAGACTACCCTTCTACCGATCACACCATCTAGCCCCGATCTTGTTAAATTTGAAACCAAACTTAAATCAGTGACCAGGTCCAACTTTCTCAACTATTCTGAGGATGTGAAAAATGCGTCCGAGGGCGCCGGGGCTTGTATTTGGTAAGTGCTTTCGACGAAAGATCAATCCTGCAAATGTCCTCCCGTTCAGTTGTTGATTGCATTAGACTTATTGCAGTCACACCGTCGAACTTAAACACCATGCCGTATGAGGATGTGTGTAAGATTTGCCAAGGGTATCCGGTGTATGGGATTGAGACGGTGGCTCCGCTAGCCTCTAAGGCCAAGTCGTTTAGATTTATTTACGTTAGTGGTGCGAAAGCCGAGAGGGACCAGACGAAGAAAGCTTGGGTCTTGAGGGAGTACGGCTTAATGCGTGTAAGTGCTGTGTTTCATTTCCATTCTTTCTTTTTGCCCATGTTTTTCCTCATGCCCCAGATAGTTTGAGTGAGGTTCTGCTTTAAGTCTTCTGTAATTATCCTTCGGTTCCCGTTGTCAACGTATGTAGATAAGAAATCGCTCCTAAACAAAAACTTCTAGGGGAAAACGGAATCTATGATTCTCTCTCACGCCGCCGCCTCCAACAAAGCCATCGAAGCCTGGGTCGCCAAACCAGGCCTGATCAATGTACCGGGCCAAGACTCATACACCGCCAGCATTGGCAAAGCCATTCTCTGTGCCGTGGTTGATCTTCCCAAGGTGGATGTTAGTCAGATGGCTGCTTGTTTGATAAACCAGGCTGTCGAGGGCTTTGAGAAAGAGACGTTGCCTAATGGAGACTTGGTTAGAATTGGCGAGACAGCTCTGGCGGGTCCAGAAAATGAGACTTCTTGATATTTTTTTGCGATATCTGGAAACGGTTTGAGCTTTCTGATTGGGGTTCTCAAACAGAAGTATATTATCGTCAAAATTTTAAGAATTAAATTCAATTAGAATACAGGGGCTTTTCGAATTTAGAGGAGTTTGAACACACTCGGCTGATTTCAAAGGGCATCAAGCGAGTGAAGATACAATCGGTTCTATAGCCTGTGCGTTACTCGCTTAGTCTTTTTTAGAATAGCTGATTCGCTTGATAGCCCCCCTCTGCCCCACTACACACAATAAAAAATATCACCACTTTTTAAAAAACATATTATTATAGGCCGTATATGTAAAACCTCATAAAAGAGCTTATACTAGAAGAGAGAGCTAAGATTTAGGAAAGATATGATACTAGGGAGTTTATCGAGTCGATACGCTGTCGTTTTCACTGCTCCTACTTTATAATATCCTCCTTTATCAACCGCTATAAGGAGCAACCTAAACTTGGGTTTAAAACGCTCTCTCGCTAACCCCTTTTAAAGAAAACCTCTAATCGCGGCGACTAAGCACTTGTATGTAACGGAACTGGGTCTACATAACTAAAGACGGCGCCTCAGGTAAGCAGGAGGTCTGTCGGATTGATAGTATAGAAGTGTAGGCAAGGCGATACTGCTGGTGATTGCTAACTAGGAAGCTTAGCACGTTACTGTTACAGCTCTGCAAAGGCACTAGGGCCTTGACGTCACGTAGGGACGTATTTGCAAGAAGGTGCTGTATTATCGAAGANACTAAGCTAAGGAGANAAGAAGAGAGNTCTCTTGGAGAGAGAAGCTCTATTTAACTATACAAATAGCGCTAGTAAGCGAAGCAGTCCGCAAGCGATTTCCCTGGATAGTGAGTCACTCGGTCAGTCGTCAAGTCATTGAATCGACGAGCGTCGAATCAAGTCATTAAGTCGACTATTATCAAGTCAATCTAGCCTGGCGCTAGGGCGTCGAACTAGGTCTGTGACAAAAGATATACTTTTCTTTTAAATATAATTATTAGTAGAATAGACTATCTATACGAATTAATATAATTAATAATAGTCACCTACTGTCACAGATCTGGTTCAGGGGTCCGGTTAGGACCGATCACGTGACCTCATATCGTATATATAACCTCGTTTCAGACCTCGTCTGAGCTCTTCACCTTAGTATTCTAAGTAATAGAACTACTTCACTGTCAGCGCTGTAACACCTACTCTCTATTTCCTAGCTATATAAAAAGGGGACGCCTTACTTTCTCTACGCTTATAATAACCTTTACTATTAAAATAACTCCTATTATAATCCTAGTCTTATTAGAGTTAAATATTTCTTTACCTAGAATACTATATTACTTAATTATACGCTATACGAGGTTAAACGACGCTTATATTATCTTTAGATCTTTATATTTAGCTTATTAATAATCGTATTTACGGTTATACTTTAATTATATTTCTAAATAGCGTTATATGAGGTTAGTAACCTAGTTTTACTAACTATAAGAGGGGTCGCGGATGTCGACTTAACGTGTTCTATAAGGAGTATATCGGCCATTTCTCGTATAATCAGGCCTGTAGGTGGTGTGCCACGTTAGTCTATGTCTAGGATTTGTTGTATAAGGACTGACCCCTTTAAAGGGGATAACTTTTTTCTGTTTAGTATAGAATCTTAACGCGCGACATGTCTGAATTCGGGCCTATAAGGTGCTACGGGGCACGTCGTACGTTCGCGAAGCACTTCGTTGGCTTGTGATTTGGCGTGATTNAAGAGCNTNAACAGCTAGAGCAATTCTACCCTCTTGGTGGGTAGAATTAGTGGTAGTTGGTGGAGCCATTGGTTGAATTCGATTAAGTGGGTAGAAGTGGCCCGCTCGCTTGTGAAGTACGTTATGATTGTTCATAATTATGAAAACACCGAAAATATTACTCATCCTTGCACACCCTACCCATCTCCTTTTCTTTGCCTTAAAAAAAGCATAGACCCCCTCACCCCGATTCCTGAAGTCGTGGCTGGAAATGTTTCCCGCAATGTTTCTTCCTCCTTTCCGCTTGTTTTGAGGCACGCTTCAGCTCTCAGCCCCCAAAGCTAAAATGTAGAATCAATGCGCCACAATGAAGAAACAAGAAACTGTCGGGGCTTTAATAGTCAGAGCGGGTTGGCCCGGCTAGGTATCTCCACTTTCAAGTGCCGGAGCTTTCCTGTCACTGTCTTGAACATCGCGTTGCGGCAGATATTAATCTTATGCTGAAGGTTGGGCCCGCAGAAGCTTGTACTTGCGAGCCGCAAGTCATCACGAGCTTCTGTAATGCAGTGGGTGGTGATTTGAGAGAGTTGGACTGAGTCAAGGCATCTGGGACCTTATGTCTCTGAGAGAAATCAAAGAATATTGTAGGTGTTAACGGGAATTTATTTGCCCCAAAAATTGCGCTGGGCTCCCTAATTTTCCTCATCCCCATGTGATCCTGGAACGCCAGTATGCTGTTATGCTCATCCCGTCTAGTTTCAACCTTTATGCGAAAGTCCCTAAATTTGTAACCAAATATATACAAGAAGCGGTAGGTTTTGAGAAGCAAAGGGAAGATTTTGAAGTCGTTGTGCCAATTTATGCAAGGAGTCGTTGTGATGTTTTGAATTTGTGTCTCGTGGACCTGGAGGGTATTATACCCCATCCCGCAACTGCTTCTGAACTTTCTTCCTCTGATACATTAATACGAAAATAACAAACGTGAGCACTTGAACAGAAGCACTCGCTATCGCAAGATGCCATGTGCTATTCTGTGAAAAGTCAGCTTCAATCCACAAAAAAAGAAAAATACGAGAGAAGGTGATAAGGAAAAAGAAAAGAAAGTCCTACACCCCGCGAACAAACACTATCAAACTGAACCACCCCATCAAAACTTGGCTGTATCTTCTGCGCCAGCGGCGAGCACGCCCAGCCCCATAAATCACTGCCCGTCTTCCCCACCCGATACAACACTGCAACCACAATCCACATCAAAATATGCGCCACCTCAATAATCAAACTCAACCACGAAGAGACAGAGCTGATTGAGTTCGCCGCTTTCACACTTCTCGCGTATGCGATAATGATCATGAGGCCGAGGATGAAGGTGATGCCTGAGATAGAGAGGAGCACGATGGCGGGCCACAAAGAGGTGTTTTTCGCCCAAGGGCCGCGTCTGTCTCGAATCGTATTGCGGGTGTGGAGGTAGGTGTAGAGGGTTTGGCCTTCTTGCGCGGCGGTTGCGGCTGCGATTGCGGTGGCGGCGAGACGGGCGATGAAGCGGAGGACGCGGATTTGGGTTTTCAGGACCTGAGGCAGTTAGTTCTGGTCGTTGTTGGGGTTTGTTTTGGGTGTTGCTTACGACGTTTTTCTGGTTGTGGACCGAATGGTCGTCGAATCCAGGGTCGGAAACATCGCTGATGAAGGGTTCGGCTTCGACTTTGTAGCCTGGTGCAGGTGGTATCATTGGTGATGATTGATTTGAGGTATATGGAATCATTGGCGATGACTGGCGCGAAGTATATGGGCTACTGTACTTATTATTCATCGTGAGGCCTGAATATCTTTTCGACTCCAATCTGGCGGCAATATCTCCAGTTGTACGTACAGTACAGGAAGTAAAAGAAGGGAAACAAAGAGTTATATATGACCAAGTCTTCCACGTGGAAGCTAGCTTTAATACGAGGCGGGGGCGGATCCAGAGTCCAGGACCGTGCAGGCGGGAGGCGTACTTGGGAATTGAGGATCTTCAGCCCTGAACTCCACACAATTCATTAAGCATCGGGGGCATGAATTTCATTAAAGATGTTCGAGTGTGGCTGATGCTTGTTGCAGCACAGTAATAAGCAACCAGAGGACCGGGTATCAGAAAATCGGATAGATTTCTAGTCCGATTGGAACTCGAATTCCCATCTCACTCCTTAGTCCGTAGATGGGGTCGGCCGACGCTTGGTCAACTGCGCCCTGTCATGTCAGCTTCCTTTTGATTAGTATTTCGCGTCAGGCCAATCCACAATGTGCGGCGAAGATTAATAATTGGTTGAGGCGGCTGAAGCTTACTGCTTAAGTAACTAGTCGAATGCGTGTCAGCAGAATAATCCTTGAAAATCCCATGCTTATATGCATTGATACCCGGAGCAAATCTCCAAGCTTGAAAAAAGTCAAAGCGTCAGCCAAACATTAGGTACTTTAAATAGAGAAAGCAAAGTGTGGCTTCCCTCAACCTTAGTTCTGCATTTACCAGGGGTTTATTTCACGCTCTTAGTCCTGCTCGCAATCCAGTACCGATATTTAGGTATGCTATCCCGTTCAAGAGAAAAAAAATACAGGACTCAGAGCAATCAACCAAGACATGCAACAAGAAAATCAATATAGGATGTGGTCTTTAGGGCTTCTTTTGCTTCACCATTGAGACCTCGCAAATTGATAAATTTTAGGAACGAAAGCTCACAAATATTTTCTTCGGCTTTCTTCATCAGCAAACCCAACCACCATCTATGTGTTGAACAGTACCACTTATGTACTGTGTATCATTGCAAAGCAGCCAGGCAATCAAATCCGCTACCTCCTGTGGTGTTCTCTTCTTTTGATCTGGCACTTCCAGTCCATCTCACCTCCCCTCGCAGCCACAGACTTCTGCTGCATCGGTCCGTCAATGATCCCACTTCATGATTGATCAGTCAATGCAAAACAGAAAGCAGCACATGTAACTTACGGCGCAATACAGTTAATTCGAATTTCCCGCTCGCCGACTTCCTTCGCAGCAGCTCTTGACAAGTCAATGATGGCGTGCTTGCTCGCTGTGTATGCAGCATTTTTAGGGAATCCGATCACACCACAGATGCTTGCTGCATTCACCACGCTTCCCTTGATATTCATGTTTTGCAGTTGCGCTCGCATGCAATACATAACCCCGGTAAGATTTACATTGAGCACAAATTTCCAGTCTTCGTTATTTAGATCTTCGACCCTCTCGACATTGATACATTTTGGAATATCACCTGCAAGATTCACGGCGTCATTCAGCTTGCCAAACTTGTCCACGGTCTTTTGAATCCAAGCGTCTATTTGCTTACCATCCCGTACATCCACCACTGTAGCCAACACCTTTCCGCCGGCACTTTCGATCTTGGATGCCACTTCATAAAGCGCGGCCTCGGAAACATCGGCCATGGAAACGTGAGCGCCTTGCGCAGCGAGCAGAACAGTAGTTTGGAGGCCAATCCCAGAGGCTGCTCCGGTCAGGGCGATGACTTTGCCGCCGATATCATAATTGGTAGGCATCTTGAAGATATAAATCACGACAAAGGGGTCTTGATAGAAAATTGGGGTGAGTTGTGGCCTTGCACGTCGCACCGCAGCCTTGCTACTTATTTGAAGTATCGAGAGTCATTCTTTGCGCTCTGAGTGGCATTGCTAGCTCTCACGTGTCGTCGCAGACGACCATACCCACACTTGCGCCGTCTTGCGATGTTGGTGAGAATTGTGAAAAATCCTAACGCCGGAAAGTTGATGTTGGTCTCGGTGATGCCCCTCCTTTGATAAATGCACTCTTCGCGCTTTCCCTTTTTGAGAAATATAAGCGATAATTATATCTAAATACTCCGTACTTCGAATTCCCGAACCGCCCCGGATGAACTTTTCCTCAACACCACGCGACACCAGCTATGTACGTGCAGGCGCGGCATCCATGCAAAGGGAATAGCTTCTTCCATTTTGTCTAGGGTGCGGGCCCACGGCTGCGATTCAGCCTTATGCACTCTGCAGCTGGCACGCTCAAGTAAGAAGGCTATGTGCCTTGCGTGGCCACGAATGTTTGCTATCCCCTTCCCCTTCCCAACTAATATTGCCTGTCATCTAGATTTTGAATTATCTTCTGCTAAAAAATGAGAATGAAGGCAGCACACTGGGATCTGGTAAGCTGTCCCCCGACATCATGAAGGATTCCGCTGATCTCCAACAGACACTTCGAAAAGTCGACATCAATCAAACCCCCATTCCCGAACCGAAAACAACGGCCTCCCTCTGTTTGAGTCATCTCATGCCAATTGCTATTCCGAAGGCCGATGGAAGTTATGCCGTGACACGGTGACATGAGGGTGCTGGTTACGTCCACAAGGTTCACCCCTCCGCGAAGGGAACTGTTTTAGAGTCGGTAATGCTCTCGGCTTTGTGTAGATCAGCGGGTAATGTTTGGGATGTGCTGGTTGCACAGCGCAATTGTACTTCCCAGCAATATGAACATCAGAGCTGCCTCGCCACTCTTTTATGCTGGTATCACAGGTAAGCTGACTTTGCCGCCGCAGGCCCGGGATCAGGCTAACTAGACATAACCTACAACTGTGTCGACTTCTGCAAACTTGCAGACTCAGAGCCGAAGACTGGCTGGTAATTATTGGCTGCGGAGGACGCGGCGACACAGTATTCGAAAGAGATGACCTGCTGTGGCAGTATTCTCAAAGCCCGATACAACATACAAATCTGGACCTCCGATAGTTAAATTTGGAGGAATCCTCATGGTCGTCAGGTTGCCTCCCGGAGGCGTCACATTTAATGCACTAGACATTGCAAGAGGGACATACTGAGTCAAGGAAAATAGCACAGGAAACCCTCAGCAACCCCCCAAGTTATTGTCTTTATGGCCAAGCATAATATTCAGCCAGAAGTCGAGATCAAAAGTTCACTGGATGACATGGTAGCGACAATGCAAGCAGAGAAGAACACCAAGAGGATGGTGGTTGATCTCTAAGTGGAGAGCCACCGAGTAGAAAATTATTGAACTCCTCAACTCTCACTCTTCGCCATTTCAGATGCCATTTCAGATCGACCATCTCTTGTCTCTTATGAATCAAGGCCCAATCACTTCTTTCTGAAAAGCGTATTTTCAGTAGCGATGTAAATAGCTTACCAGTCTTGAGAAAATGCGATTTCAAATTTCTATACTTCATAGCTATGCATTCTTCTTTGTAGTTCTCCTGACAGCATATTGCAGATTGTTTTAGTTCCATGCCTTGACAATTCTCAAGCTCTGTTGGCCATCAACTGCTCGAAGCTGCAGTTCAAAACCTCGATCACATTGCCCCATGGATCTTGTGCATACAGTGCCTTGTCATCATCATACAGATCCACTGTCTCCCCGACCTTCTTTCCCCCAGCCTTAACAACCCTCTCACATACCACCTCGGGATCTGGAGCAGTGATTCCAATGTGGAAAAAGCCCCCATTGTTGTACTCAAACTTTCTTCCTTCAAATGGCTTTGTCTTTCCCTTGTATTGAGGGTCCTTGAACACAAAAATCTCAAACCCAACAGAGTTGCCCATCCCTAGCCATGCAGTTTTCACTTCTTGCAAAGCTCCATTATAGATCTTGAAAATTGGTCCATCGAGTGTTTCCTTCCTTGACATTCCACGAGTAGAGCGAAGATTGCGGAAACCCAGTACTGTGGTATACCACTCTAGTGCTGCGTCGCAGTCCGGCACTGAGATGACCACATGATTAAGGTTATGGTTGAAGCCTTTGGTTGCTGCCTTTAGTCGGGTTAGTAATTGATGTTTGAGCGCAAGCAGCACTTACTGGAGGCATAGTCGCTTCGATTGTTTTCTAGAAGAAAGGGGTTTGATTTAGACTATCTTGGAGTGTTAACGATAGCAACGACTTAATGATTTGGAAATTCCTTCAGCCTTCTCTTCTCCTCAATAGTCGTTGGCCATTTCGGGTATAGTTTTGCTTCGGCAAACCGCCGTTTCGGCGGTGGCCCAATGGGATTCATAAGCTATCGGATAGCTTCAATTGCTCTGCATGTACCAACGTATACAATACTACGCAACTGCTATTAGCCGATTTTTTTCCTCACCAAAACTAAGCATCGCACCACGAATTTCACTTAACAATAACTAACGCAATTCTTATTATTAGAACAAGCCAAATAGGCTAAATTAATCGTATTTGATCCTTCTTTAATCCGTATACTAAAAATAACCCGATTAAGTAATCCCCGGGCTCAGTATTTTATATGCCACCCGTCTGCCTCGATACAGGCCGTAACCCTCCTAGGCATACTTTTAATAAGCGTATCGAAGAAGTCCTTTAGAATTATATCCTAGGCAGCTTATAAACAGGACTCTAGACGCTGCCTATCATGCTCCGATTTGCCAGTAGACGCCATCACCTTAGGAAACATCGTAAAGACACGCTTTTTTAGCTCCTACTATGTATTCTCGATCGGGTTTAGGTCAGGGGAGAAGGGAGGCTAATCTATAATATCTATACCGTGTTTCTCAAACTATTCTCGGACTTTTTAGATAATATAGATAGATATATTATCCTATATAAATATATAGCTAGGGCTAAGTCGTCGGTGCTAAAATAATAGCTAGTCGGCCAAGACTTCGAGGTAGGAGTTAGTAAAGTACCTATACTTCTTCGACTTAAAGTCCCGGTCTATAATATAAAGTTGTGTCCTCCCTATATCCTAAAAAGCAGCCTAGACCATCACCTTTATATCCTTCCTACAGGTATAGGTTTAAATCATCTCTTTCTGCCACTTCTATACCGGCGTACGAAAGCACTACTCAGTTGCTTTACCCCGCCCTCGCTCACAAGAACACTCATCACTCTAGATATAAAGACCCTACTCCTCCGTAGTCCACCCCCTTTATACAAGGCAATAAGCGAGTCTTTTTACCGCATTTATCTCTATAAGGAACGGCCGGCGCGTAGCACGTCATTTCGTAATATAGTAACGCTCGAGGATAGAAGTGACGGTACGCCTCTTACAAGAGAGCCCGCAGGCTAGGATAAGCTGTGCGTAGGTATCCTTTAGGTTATTTCAAACGTGGCGCACAAGTAAACGTTCCTCTACTTCGATATATAACTTGTTCTTAGGCTTTTTAAGTAAGGAGGTGCCTTCGTTACGCAATAGGTCCTGCTCGAGGGTATATCGGATAGTAGTACGGAGCAGTTTCATGCCGCACGTGATCTAGGTAGGCGTGTGGCAAAGAAAGAGGCATAAGCAATTCCTCTGTGTTAATATAGGCTAAGATGTTGATAGTCTTGACGATTACCAGAGCTCAAACCTAATAGAGTGCGTTAAGGTGGCATTTTTAGAATATTATGTAGGAGGGTAGGAGGAAACGCGTAAAAACGCGCTTTTTAAAGTGGATTCGGCTAACAGCAGTTGCGCGTCACTGTACCCCCTAAAACTAATTATCCGCAAAGATCAAATAGAGTTTTCCTCTTGAGAAGCTGTTCCGCAGGTCCCCCATCCCCAAGCCACACACATCAAAAGAGCTTCCCCGCAAATCGGGAATAGCAACACAAACAATAGGTGATACCTGTCCAGAACAGAATCATCGGCGATAAAACCAAGCTAATTTTCATGCATCTATCTTATAGGGAAAGGTTACCCCTAGATCTGCCACGCGGGGTGCAGTAGTGCGGGGTCCTTTTCCGATTCCTTTCCCCGTGAAAGATTCGGTGTTAATGTTTGAGGCCAGAGACTTTCATGTGAGAAGATTCATTTGTATCATTGTCACAGAGTGGAAGTTAACGCGCAGCAGAAGAGTAATCAGTTCTTATGCCGTTTGACAAACTCCGTAGACAAATGCCTTTCTTTGTAAACACTATCATAACACCCCATCCCACGAAACAACTAATCATCCATCCATCTATCACACATGCACACAATATCACCGCCTCCACATCCCAACACGAAATTTGTTTCATATCTCAATCGTTCGGACAGTCGACTCGTCACTTCACTGAACAGCTTAGCAGTGTCCAAGGAAAGCGAAAATCACAACTTGGACTTTACAAAAAGATCCTTAGGCTTGCCACCAATCTGTGTCTCCATTCCTGTTGGCTTCTCGGTGTTAATGACGAGGTTGTCGTAGCTGAGCATTAGGTGGATGGGTGTTGGATGAAGAGGAGTTCGTCAGCTGTAGAGGAAGAGGGCAATTTTCGTTGGCTTTGACTTTTTATGGGAGGAAAAGGGGATGGGGTTTGGGATTGCGGGCGTATTGGTGTGTGGTGGAAAGGGGTCAATATATGAAGGGGGCAAGTAATCTTACCACCAATAAGCTTAATGAACTGCTCATCGGAGATAATGGCCTTCCAGTCCTCAACGCTGTCAGCCAGACCTCAGTGATTCCGTCGTAGTCGAAGGCTTGCATGCCTAATTCTTGAGCTTAGGCTTTGAGTTCGGGGGATGTGTGAACCTATAGTTTTTTTGGTCTTCGTGTTAGTGTTATAATTCTCTACTACCGTACACTTCTTTCCTCCCGCTGCTAAGTAGCAAAATACGTGTGCGCGGAATGAGATCGTATTTGCTTCCCAAGTCTTGTTTCAGTGGGAAGGGAAAAAAGGAAAAGCTCTACGGCAGGAATATTTCGTAATGCGAAAAGAAGGACAAACATACCTGGTTATACCGCCAATCTTATTCACAAATGTAGAATTCTCCAATGCGATCTTCGCATGAGGCTCCCGCCAGTGCTGATGGAATTTTTCATCGGTGATATCAGGGCGTTTTTTGAGGAAGAGTGATATCTTGACTGCATTGGGTTTTGGGGATGCCATTTCGGTGGAGGGTGGCCGGAGACGGTGCGTGAGGAGAATAATGGCTTTGTGGTTGTTGGTGGAGATTGTTGAGGGAGGAGGGGGATGTGAAGATTTTTCTTCGGTGAACCAGGGGTTGAAGCTATACGAATTCTTCGTTTGATGTTTGTTCGTTCGTTGTACAGTTGGGAAGTTTTCAATTTTAGGGGGAGGGGAACGACACCCACAAGGAGTGTGAATAGGGGGTAGACTGTTTCTAAGGACTCACTTTGAGGGAAAATAATGTTTCAAAAAACGAGGACTGTTGTAATTTGTAAACCTCCACAAGAGTGTTTATTCATTTATATCAACAGGGAAGAGGCGTTGACGGGATGCATTTGTCACTGTGTCATGTGATTGCGGGAGAGAAGGAGAACGATTTCCGGCGGGGGTTATGTGAACGACCCCCTCGTTCGAAGTTAGCTTGGTGTTTTGAACATTCAAGAATACCTACTATTGTATTTAAAGCTGTCGCCGAGAAATCCTGAGAGGATTTGTGCACTCGAAGACATGCAGGGCGGAACTGTATAAGGAGCAGAAACGCTTCTCAAATGACTTGAACTATAATTGGAAAGCTTTTAAGTAGTAGCTGTTGTGGTTGATGACATAGTTTAGCCTAGCTGAGAATCTTTTTGGGCCTATCGGGTAAAGTTGTATTAAATTTAGTAAAAACTCTTACTTTAGTCGAAAGTAGACAAAAATACACTTTCAGAGGAATGATTCTCTAAAGCTCTCCTATTTATGTACAGATCAAAAATCTATTTACACTATCATACACTATACTCATACAACTCCTCGCTGTCTCTGTCTCACTTTCTACCCATTTCGCATTCCACGAACTATCCCTTAGTCTTCACCTCATCACACTCCTCGCACCGCTTATGTCCACACCGCTCACATGTCTCCTTCTTATAATTCTTACTACCAAAATCCGTAGCGTTGTATTTTCCGCACTGTACTTTTCCAGCCTAAAGATAACTAATCAGCACTTCCTCCTCTTCTTTCTTAATTTCACCATGCGGGGAAAGACTCACACAGCACACCCATTTCCACACCTCTTTATCGCCTTGGATGGTCGCGTCCACAAGCGGCAGTGAGTCGCCCTTCTTCACTGGGTTTGATTTTCCCATGTTGATGAGTTGTTTCGTTTTCGTTGTTCTTTTATGCACGTCGTGTAGAATATTCGGTACGGAGATACTTCTTCAACACGCGATGTTGAGTGTTTTTTCTTTTGCGCTTTTATTTTTTCTATTTCGTAGTAATGGTATGTAAATGCAAAAGCAAAAAAGCCATGAAATAAAATTCCCGCAGCACTTAAATGATGCTTTTGTCGTGAATAGATGCGCGTTGTGTAGCGCATTGGATTTAGGATCTTACTCGAGTAGACAAAGGACAGGTGAATCGCGCGGCGTTTTCTTTGTTTCTTCTATTTCTACAACATAAGGGGGGTAGCACGTGTGAATGAATCATTGTGAGTCTTCAAGCCTCGCCTCATCACATGGTTTGGCAGTGGAGGCTCGTGTTATTGTGCGCGGCTGATTTTTGGTTTGGTGTGGTTGTGCGCGTGGCTTAGACACACGACGGGTTTATGTTACTCAGCCCTGCGCAACGGATTGGGTCACCGTCTTGCTTGCTGACGGGTGGTACTCAAGTATTGCGATGGTGACGGGAGATTATTCTGCCTTGTGCTTTCCGTTGGAACCCGAGGGGAAATGAATCTATTGAAAATCCGACGCGGATGATTGCCCGTTGTTGACTTCACCTGGCAGACCGTAGTATATCGACTCCTTCCCCCTCTTGCAGCACCTAATTAGAATACGATATAAGTCTGCGAACGCGGCACGTTTATTAGTAAATAAAAAGGAAGGAAAAGTATGTTTCGTGTCTTCTATATTATATATAGTGTACACTACCAAATTAAAGTATAGCGCTCGGGTGCCGGCGCGTCGCGTACAGCGTGCACTGTATACGGCGATGCACTCTATATTTTAGTGATAAGCGTGCTGTAGTTACAGCGCCCGAGCGAAAATTTTAGCGATAAGAGGCCTATAATTTATCGATTTCTTCTTGTCTTTACGCCTCTTAATATAATCATATTTGTTTTATATTATCTACTAACTTACTATATATTAACTATATATAATACTATTCTTATATGATATTTTTCTTTTAAAGCATTAACAATAAAGGGTTTTAATAGACTATGATGATGTTGAGCATGGGGGCGCCAAGCGAGGAAGGGGGGGTTACTGCGCGCTACTTCACCTGAAGATATCAATGATAGCCTAGAAAACTTACAAGATTCAGTCGAGTGGCTATAGAGTTCAATATCCAGATTTCTAAACCGAGATGAGATATTCGACTTTACTTATATCAGATCAACACCACTTCCTGCATCCTATCTTTCCACTACTCCCAAATCTCGCCCTGCACCATTCCATGCACGTAAGCTAGAGCAATAACGCTATAATAGTTCTTCCCAACAGAAGGACGCAATATTATCGGCATCCGTAGCCCCGGAATCAAAGCCACGACATCACACGCTTGAATCGAGTGGGGTCCCATATATCCCTGGTCGGTCACAAAGAAAGCGCAATCCCTCGACATCATCCAAACATGATGATGAACGTCCTTGATCCCAGGAATTGTCTTTGCCAAGGCGAGAATTTTCCATTGCTCATTCTTAGTCACATCTTTGAGCGCTTCGTTGTCGAAGAACTTCTTCCGAAGTTCGGGATCTTCTTCTCTTGCTTTTGCGGGGGCCAAGTAGGAGCCGGGATCGGTGCTGTCCAGGTCTGGAATGAATTCTTTGGATCTGAGTTCTTTCCATGCGGGCCATGTGGACATGATTAGGTCCAGCCACGACGAAAAGTAATCCCTATGAAGAGGAGAAATCTCTAAGCCATAGAGCATTGTCTCCCGGAATGCCTCAAATCAATCGGGATTCTTGTCATAATGGGTTTTGTAACCTTGAGTGAATGGTATCCAAACCCAGGTCTGGAATGCGTAGACGGTTTGCTGATATCCCTCTTCGAGATTCATGAGTAAACTATCCTCAATTCGTGTGCTAGATGTGCCCGGCTGCCACGTTGGAATCGTCGAGCATTCGAGAACCGTATCAATGATTGCTACTGATATTAAGAGCCTCCGATTGTCTTCAGAAATGGAGAACTGAGGCTTGGTTTCATTGGTTGCTGAGAAATGCCCGTTTATGGTATTTCGGGGCGTGCTGACTGAGTTCAGATTAGGAACCCAGGACGGTAAAAATACATTCCCAAGCTCAGTTTCAAAGCCAGTAAGCAAGAGGAGCATCTCGAGGAAGTATTCTTGATTTAATATGGCCGCTGCAGTTTCCCAGTAGATTAGGCCTGTTGATTTGCCATAGTCGGGTTCTGGAAGATGAATATCTTGCTTTTCAAAAGAGCGTACAGCGCATAAACTCTATCTTTTGGATCTGTTGCGTCACAAGGAAGCACATCCGTGAGCATTTTTGAAGCTGGACGTATTATGTCACTCCCTTTTAACTGCAACAGGATATCGGCCCGGGTGACACTTCGTAAGAGTAACCGGTGTGTCGGAACCACAGTGTTCATTGGATAATCGCTTGTGAGGCTAAGTCACGTAGAAGCCTCATACAGGATATGGTTAATCCTGTCATAGCTCGTTTTCGCATTTCCACATAAATATATGGCGTGCAAGGGGCGAGCAAGTGACGTTTCTTGTAAGGTCCAAACTCTTGTGAACCATGGACGGGTAGCTAAATCGAGAATGAGATTTCGATGCCCACGTTCTTTGATTTTGGTCAAGCAGTGTTTTCTTTTTGCGAAGGATGTTTGAAGCAACTCACCAACGATTTTGCGGAAGATATACTGTTCTATTTTTCTTCTCGTAAATGTCGGAACATAGTATAATTGACCACACTAACGGAGGTATTCGAACGCGATGTCACTCGCCGGCGTTCCATGTCCCAGCCAAGCTATAACATCCGTGGCATGGCTATAAATATGTCCCATCAACCTCAGTTGGGTATTTTTCTCGGGAATATTGGATTGATCGATGCAGATAATTGGCCCAAAGCAGTCTTCCAGTGAAGCGCATCCTAAGATTTCGCAGAGCGGTCTCGCAGTTTTTCGTGATAGACAGTTTCTTTCCCTCACATAGGATATATCTTTGAGGTGTTGGAGGCCCCCAAGTGTAGGAGAGCGCATCAAAGTGTGCAAGGGTATTAATCGATAGCTCAATGAGCTCGCACTCTAGCGGTCCATCGGTACCGCTCTTAAGTAAGAGTAGCCTGAAGGATTCTTTGGTCGATAAAGGTGCGTGCCTGTATAGCTGGAAACCATCATAAAAGGACTTCGATTTTTCTAGTGCATCTAGCGTTTAACCATCGATCTGCGAATGTGCCGGTGGCTCCGACAATTTTGGCTCGAAAAAGTAGATGTGGGTAATATTGAAAAGCCAAGACGGAAAGTAGAATAAAAAGCAGTTGTTATGGCAGCAATAAACGAAGCAGTAAAGCTCCAACGAGCACGCAGAAAACCAAATCGCAATAGGGCGAGACTCGAAACAATGATGGTCCATTTCCATCTATGCAACTGGGAGGAGATGAACTGATAATTATACAGCCTTCTGTCTAGTTTCCTAGGCTTAAGGAAATATTGGACGAGAAGTTTGGCTTTTAATAGAACAAGTTTGAATGGCTCAAGAAGTTCTGTCGCCTAAATCGTCCCTGGGGAGGGCATGATGAGGGGCTGGGAGCGGCTGAAGAGCAGATTCGAAGTCTTCTAAACCAAGCCTAGCAAATAGAATAACATGAAGGAGAGGTATTTCAGAAATTAGGTCGTAGACGACAAAATCATAGGTCTAAAAAGTTGATAAAAGAAGGAAGATGAGAATTTAAAGGGATTTTTAAAGTCTAAGCCACACAAGTTTGCGTCGTCTATTATAGACACGGCTAAGAACCTTATTACTTACAAGGGTACAGAATTTTTAAACCTTATTTGTATAAGGTTTTATTTAGATATATGCTTCAAATGTCGGGTATAAATCGGGAATTTGTATAATCAGGTCAGGTTGAAGAGCGTCACGTGCTTTTACCCTACCTCCTAGACACTTCACGATAACTTTATCATTTTTCAATAAATAGTCAACTAAATAGGCTCAAATTATAGCTAATTAGTACTTAGTTGCTCCTCCCTTGTTCTTTAGACATACATCCTATCTTCTAGGTATAGAATCATATAGCTTTAAAAGTAAATTTCTATCAATTAAGGGCTATACTTCCTATAAAGCTAGTCTTATATGCTTTACAGATCTCACTTTATAGCGTCGTTTAGAGATTATATCTTTGATATACTTCTAAAGATTCTTAATAGGATTGAGATCTAGGGACTATGCCGGCCACGACATACGGTTGATCTTCTTATTAGCTAAATACTTCTTAATAATGTTAGCTATATGCCACGGAGCATTATCTTCTTATTAGCTAAATACTTCTTAATAATGTTAGCTATATGCCACGGAGCATTATCTTCTTATATAACGACCTTATCTCTATATTTCCTTTTTATTCTTTCGTAGAATAGAATAAAATACTTTTAAAGTACCTACTTATATCGCTTAGCTGTCATTGTCTCTCCTTCTAGTAGTATATAAAGCGGCCCTATTTTATCTCTATAAAAACAGCTCTATACGCTAACTATAGTCCTCCCACTCTTGAAAGTAGGCCTTAGATTCTTGTCTACGTATTCCTCTTCCCTTCTAGTACCTCGTGTAACCCAGAATGTATACAAATCTTCTCCTACTTCAAACGTCACTTCGTCACTCTAATAGACCTTCCGATTATCCCTTTTCATCGCTTTTTCAGCCCTATAGTGAGCTCTACGCCTCGTTTTGTGCTCGTCTGTCAGGAAGGGCTTCTTGCGTGGCCTACGCTTAGCTTTCCCGTTTAATTTGAGTATGCTAGCGACCGTATGATGGTTGAGTTTGTGGCCAGATTTGGACGGCGATGCGAGTGATTTTAAGGTCATCCGTGGCTCTAAATTTACGGTCCGAAGAAGGTGCCTTTCTCCTCTAGGAGTGATTTTCCGTATAGCCCCCCTTCCTGGCTTGTTTTCAAAATCATCGGTTGGTGTAAGAGTGTGTCGGTTCAAGAAGGTAGTAATCGTCGAGTGGGGGTATCCAGTTTTGATGTGGATCTGGGATATATTGTTGCCATCTTCGTGGAGAGTCCAAATACGGCATTTTTGGACTGGGGTAAGCTCCTTTCGTAAGGTCTTTAGGACGCGGACCATAGTTGAAAGTTTAGTATGAAAATAATTAGAATTAGTTAAAATATTAATTTATTTGTGTGTGGGTGTCGGGTCGTAGGGTAGCCAGGATTAAAGCGAATGTGACGCTGACTAACCTGACCTGATTATATAGTACGTTAATAGTTATTAAAGGACATTAAAAATTAGACCTTGCGATATTACTTTCTCTCACCTACCTGTGACCATATTTGGGTAATAGTTAGAGGGGGGTTCCAACTTTCTCTTGGCGGCAGAACCTTATTATCTATTGGTATACTAGTCAAGTTGACTCGGGCTCTGTTCAGGTAGAAGTTAACTGCTCCCCCTCCTCTATGCCCCGCCCGCTTTCGCTTAGAGCCTTACCCCTAACCAGTGCGAAGCCATCGCAACCGCGGCGACTAAAACAATTCAGTTTATCTTATATCACGATTAAATACTTTTATACTAGTATTAGTACAGAAGCAGTTGGGCGTTATAAAAGGCTCGATAAATAATAGCGTCTTAAATAATAGGCGCGAAAAAGGGGTATCGTGACAAAGTTATAGAGAGCTTCAGGGATCGGGTCGCTAAAACTCTACACTAAAGGATCTTCCCGCTCTTACCACTATACCGTACCTTCAGCAAAATACGGAGAGAACCTGCACCGTAGGGCACAAACTTTAACACAAATAATGCCCAATGTGCGCTCTCCTTCCAAAAATATCTTATTAGCGAAGGATTCAGTCATAGCTTTTAAATAATATTCAAGAAATGCTTCATTACAACAACCATGGCTTGTACCGCCGGTGCTCACACCGAAAATCACTTTTAGTACCTCTCTCGCTTCCCCTCTCCCCACCACGGAGTTTATCTGCAAACGGAAACCGCCCCTTCTGTAGTGACTTGCTTAGTACAGTAATCACAAAACAATTTCGTACTTCTCTTTACAATTTTCTCACTCAATTTAAGTATAGCTATACAAATTCTAAAAGGCCTAAGCTTGGCATTAATTTCTACCTATACAGATCCCTAAGCAGCTGCACAAGCCTCGAGCTCTCCCTCCCTCTCCCCCAAACGTCAATTAATGATTGCTAGTCCATTACACAATAATTTGAGAGCAAAGTTCCTTCAATCGTGATTGAGTTCTCAGGGAACATGACCACATCTTATCGAGCTTATCACAACTTACAATTATAGACGAACCGAATCCGCGACCGCAATCGAGGGACCTATTCGCACTGTCGCACAAGTTTATTTTCTAGTCAACGAATCTCGGTGGTTCACAACCAAGCAATTGCCTCCGTGTTTCGGAAGTGTCGTGGGCTTGCTAGGGTTGCTCACATCGTCATAAACTTGATTTTTGGCGATTCCTATAAAGGTGGTATGACTTCTGCCGAGAATTTAACCCCATTATTTCATCATTTAACACATGTTTTCAAGAATCAATAATAGCATTGCAATTTTTCTTGTTCATTGGATTCCATTCATTTCCGCACGTTTTAGCAAGACAGTTATCGTGTGGGTCGCCATTGGAGAGTTCGTTTCCTTTCGAATACGGAGGTACGCCCGAGGGGGCGACTGGTGGCATTATGAATTTTCTATATCAGGGTAAGGATTCGTTTGATTTATGGGATTACAAACGCACTTTCCTTATCTCTAATTATTCCAATCAAATCGAGTTACAAATACATCTACAACTAGCCTATTATTCGATATTCCTTCTTTTGCTAATCCAGAGCTGTCAACTACCACT